>JAWLRI010000217.1:2713271-2761675 GCA_034781795.1 Crypturellus tataupa | reverse complement strand
CCGGCAGCCGAGCCGTGTCCCCCGGGCCCGTCCGCGCGGCGGCGGCTTCCGCGGTGCGAACGCGGGCGGCTCCGTTAACCTCGCGGTGCGCGGGCGCTTCGCGGTCGCGCTCGGGGACCGCGGGTCTTGTGCGGTTGCAGTTCGGTTGGGAGCGGGATTGGCGCAGGGCCCTTCCCGGTGGAGCAGGAGAGCGCCTTGCCTTAAGGGCGGTGGTGGTTGTTGATGTGGCTGCATGTGCCGTGTCCAGTGTCCGGTACCCTGCTGTGCTCGTGTCTGCAGAGCAGATGGGCCTGAACGCTGCGTGAAGGGAGGGAGAAGGGAATGAAGGGGCCCAAAGACAGTGAGAAAATAAGGGTTGGATGTGAAGAAAACATCTGCTTTTGCCCGTAGCTCCTGAAACCTTTCGGGAGCTGAATGAAACCTCCAGGAGCAGAGCGGCTCCAACAGCAGCCGGGCGCTTTGGCCCAGCTGGGCTTCGCTGGGGCCTTTTGTGTTTCTCTTCCCAGCTCGGAGCGCTGAGGATCCCACCACCGTCCTAGGCCACCCACAGCCTTGGAGCCTCTTACCTGCTTTGCCTCCCCTATTCGACTTCCAGCTTTACGTCCTGTGCCTTACAGGGCCTATAGGTGCCCGTAGGAGCTCTGCCTGCTCCTGGCTTGGCCCGTGCCTCCCTGCTCCCCCTTCCTGTGGCAATGCGTGGCCAAGGGAACGGCGTGCGGAGGAGCTGACTGCACGGGGAGATTTCCAAGGGGTTTTGTAATGGGTAATGAATGCCCAGGCTCGCGGAGGTTGGATTCTGTCCTGCGGTTCAAAGGCACGGCTGCTGGGTACGGACTCCTGCGGAGAGTCTGTTCCCCACGATTTTAGACAAGGTTCATTACAGCATGAAAGCGAATCGATACCAAAGGAGGTGCCAACAGGGTGACTCTCTGGAAACCCTTCAATGAGAAAGTTACCTATTGAATACTATTGTGATGTGGCTGTCGTAGTCTGTGGTTTATTGAGGATATATTTCTGCAGCTTTTGTTGCAGTGTGTATTTTTTAGCAGTTGGCCCTTGTATCTGTTTGACTAGCATTGAGTAACTGCAGCTGGGGTTGGTCTGCCATCTCTAACCAGTTAAATATGCTCAAAGAGACAGATAGTAATGTGTATATATAAGCCATATATATCTGGTGTATGTAAAGAAAAAGAAGGTGATGGAAACATGTCCTGTTGATGGAGACCTGAATCTGTAACTGACCCCTTACAAAGACTGTGATAAATGTAACAGAACTTCGTATTTCAAAGCCTTTAGGCTTCTGGGGACTAATGTGCTTAGAGACATACGGTAGAGTAAGGTGTTGTGTGCACTCAGACACAAAGTAAACTTAAATAATTGGGTATTTAAGCAGAGAAGACAGTAAACAAATAATCCTACATAACACCTACAGACTTGGCTGGTGTTTATGTGCTGGCAGCTGTGTTCTCTTTGGGATAAGAAAATGGCTTCATCCGAATTGTGCCAGGAACAGACAGGAGGAAAGATGCTCCTTGGACGTTTGTAGCCAGATCTTGCTGCAGCTGCCAGCAGCGTAGGGATTTCCAGGACATTGCCTGTGCCCTGTCTGACTGGTGCCTCAAAGAAAGGCTTCAAAAATCATTAATATACTGCCTGTTCACCCAACAGTCATTTTTATCATAATTCTAATAACAGGGTGTTGTAGATGTGTAACACCAGCCGTAGATACCTCCCTTCAGCTCTGCTACATTCTGCTACAGAATGACCAAAGCCTCCCTGATTTGTGCTTTGATCCTAGGACCAGGCCTGGATTAAAGCATCTCAAGTCTCAGCCTGACATCTACACCTCTTAAATTCGTATGATCAGTGATTATAACGTGAAAGTTTGCAGAACTGGGAAGATCTTACAGCTAATCTGTTGCAAATGGGGTCAGAATCTTGCCTTTTAAGTTCTGTTTTATACCTTTTAAGGCTGAGTCCTTTCAGAAACACTTTAAATAAGATTCTCCTCCTCTCTTACCCGGGTGGAAAGAGCTTTTGAGATGTGCCAGGGAAAAAATACATATATTTAATTGTGATATAGATATCTACTCCTTAGGCAATGTGACATTCTTTTTGCTTTATTTTTCTTGCAATAGCAGTGCTGCATTCTCCTTAGAAATACTTAACTTAGAGGCCACTAAGAGGCCACAAATCACCTGTGAAAGGATGAATATACATCAAGCTTGAAAAAAGCCCTATTTGTATTCCAAATTTTGGGTTGCTTTCAGACGCCTTTTCTTTCAGACAGTAAAGCTTGCCAGCAGCTGGAGCTGCTGTCAACTTACAGATAATTCTACTTGCTTGTGTCCTGGGACCTGTAAGTTCCCATCTCTTTTCCATTTGTGCCTGTATTTGTGATCTTTTTTACCAGGTCACGGATGACAACTATGGGCCAGGAAAATGGAAAAAGTGAAAATTTTGTTAGCCATATGGTGTTTGATAAATAGCATAATGAAAAAATGACTAGGACAGCCCTGTTAGCTTCAGGTGTTCTTCTATTAGATACTTGTTTTTCTTTTGACAACTGATCATGCTTCTTGTAACATGAAGTTTTATGTTTACAGATATTGCTGTTCTGTCCTAGTTTGTCGTTTTGGAGTGTTCTTGTATGTTTTGTGCCCGAAAGCTTGTATATTCCATTGAGGAAATGCATGCATGCAGTTCATGCTCTGACTGAAGTGGTGCAGTCATTTAATTGTGGTAATGGGACAGTAGCTGATCCCTGTAGCTGATCTCTCTAGCTACCTCTAGGAAAATCTAATGGAGCTTTCCAAAAGCTTTGGTACATTTGGTACCAAAGACAGAGGTCTTAGTAAGGAACCTGCTTTTAAAAAAAATGATAAAGCTGAAGTGTGTCAGTGGATGGGAGAAGGTATCAAAGATGCTGAGAATTTATGCCCTTTACTAAGTTGAATGGTACCAGCTTGAAAACAAGAGCTAGGAGTGTGAATTTAGTTACTCAAATCCAAATGATCTCTTTTTAGGTTGTCTAGTGTATTTATATTAGAGGATCTCTCAGTATTAATACAAGAATTAAAAAAAAAAAAAAAAAGAAAGAAAGAAAAAAACTTGTGCAAATGGCAAATATATGGTACTGCATCCCATTTTTCTTGGCCTCTGGGTCAGAGGCCAGTCGTGTGTAGCTTCGTGTGGCAAGGTATGCGGCACTATAAAGTCAGTAAACTTTAGACTTCATGTATTCGTGCGAGTTTCTTATTCTGTTTTTATTGTTTCACTGAAACACAACTCAGTATTGATAGGGAGCAGAATTCTCTAAAGCACCTTTTTCTTCTTATGGCCCTTATGGAATTCAGCAGTTTAAAAATTAAACTAGTTCTTGTGGGGACAAAAACATCCCCGAAAGCACACCCCTGGCCAGTGCCAGTTTGTCTTAAAAATGCCTATTTTAGTGGTGCTGGTTAGGGCAGTAACACCAGTAACAAAGTACTATTTATTATAGTTCTCTTTGTAGTTTGGATCCAATTTGAGGATGCTCAGTCCTGTCTGTCACTTCTAATAACCAGTGCTCTGATGAAGGCCCTTGTAGCCTTTTAGCAGGTCTAGTGGCAGATACTCGACTCTACTTTCCAAGAGCTGCTCATATGGAAGGGCAGCTGGAAGGGAGGAGAGCGTCTGTCCTGCCAGTGTTAGTTGGCAGATTGGGTGGCTATCAGACACTGTGATATATTTATGGTTATGGAACAGTGTTATCAGAGACAGGCATTTCTGGCATATTTTTGTGAGTATTTTTTAGTATTTAGTTTGTTTTGTTTTTTTCCCTGTAACCTTGGTTTCATCACTCGCAGACAAAAAAAAAAAAAATGAAAACATCATTGCTAATTTCTTTCCAAACACCCTATTTTTGATGTTTGGCTCAATTTTCAAACTCCCATCTGTGAGCTTCAGCAAACTGCTAATGCAAATTTGTCCCTTGGTGCTGGATGGCTTCACGGGAGCTTCCTCTCTTCTAATCTTGGTATTAAATCTCCCCTTCTTCCCACAGCAAATGAAACCAACTACAGATGTTTCCAACAAGAGGTTTCCTCGTGGCCTTGCAGCACTTCATATTTCTGTAGGAAGTAATGCAAGATGGGCATGCAGAGGCCACTGACAATGGAGAAAACAAGGGGTGGAAAATGTAGTTTGCAGGGAAGGAAAGAATAATATCCCTCATCTGCATTTATATAGCATCACGCTCAATCGTGCCTTAAGATTCTTGAGTATTAGAGCAATATGCCAGTTTTTGCCTCCTTTATCAAAGGGTTAAAAGTGTGACGACTGGCAGGGAACACATGTGAAATCAACTGATATGGATCAGGTGGTCTGAAAATAATGCAAAAATATGAGGAAATGATCAATGACATATAGATTAAATATTCAAATCGATTTTGTTTTACTTTCTTAACAGTATTTTTTATTTATGTTTCCACTAAATATAACCTGTCTGTCAGCTTTTCTTTATTTTAGATGCCTAATATGTGAGCGAATCATCTTGTCACCTCTGTTTCTGCCTTTTTCTTGGATGATGCATTTTCTTGCCAGCTGCTTGCTTGATGCTAGTGCTGCGATGTGCACAAATAAAAAATTAGGATGCTGGGAGTAGGATGGAAGGAACACGTTCATCCTCAATCATCTTGAACAGCTCACTGCATAAATCGGAGGATAAAAATGATTGCCTCGCTGGGAATTAGAGAACACTGCAGGTTAAAAAGCTGTTTAGAAGCCAAAACAAACTACTTCTGCATGGCAGGATGGATGTCAGGCGCAGGATGCTTCCTGGCAACAGGCCAGAGCATAACCTGACCGCACAGTGGACAGGGTATAGGCCAGGACTTCAGAATTCCTACTAATTTCATCATTTAAGACTAATCCCACTGCTGAGCGCAGTGATGGTCCTCAGGCAGCAGCAGCAGCAGGAGGATGATTTCACCTCTAGTATTTCACCTTAGTGTCTTGCATCCCATCTCCTATATAAAGCAGCAAAACCTGATTTTTGCTTCACGGTTACTGCTGCAATGCAGCTTCTTGGTTGTTTCCTTCACTAGGGCACTCTGTTTTCTCTAGGCTGGATTTGAGGCTACGCTGGATGCTCTGAAGGGTCATACAGTGGCCCCTCTCCAAAATGGGAACTTCCTTGGCATGGATAGGGGATGAAGCCATGCAGGTAACAGCAGAGCAAGATTGGAAGTGGAGATTTTTAGAAGTCAACCTAAGATAGCAATACCATCCTTTAAAAGCAGGATCGGGATGTTTCTTGATAAATCCAAGAAGGCAGTAAATAACTTCCAGGGACATTCCAGAATGAATACCAGGGATACATTTTGTCACCAGTATATTAGAAGCTTTTGAATGCCCAGAGCAAAGGTAAAATAGAGGAGAAAATAAGCTCTGAACGCTACCATAATTACCTTTTCACTGCAGCATCCCTCTGAATAACTATTTTCCTATGGTCGTGGGTTTTATGTGGTTTTGGTTTGTACAGAAAAAGCCCAATGTACCAAGGAAAATTAAGTAATTGCCCATGGAGTTTTTAAACCCTTTGAACCCAGAGAGAGGAAAGAAGGGAAACTCCTGTTAGAACAAACTAGAAACACAGAAGGCAGAAGAGCAAATAAGAAGAGGTAAGACAGGGCAATAATCACTTTCTAGGTTGAGCATATACAATTCACTGTGATGTTTGCAGCTATATCTGTTTTTTTCAATCTGCAAAAGTCTTGCAGAGTTCAAACAAAAAATGTCTTTCTTCATGATAATTATATTTGGGATGTCTTTTTGAATTACTTGGGCTAACTCTGTAACAAGCAAAATAGCCCAACAAAGTTCTGAGTTTCAAGGTCTGTTTTTGATTTAGATTTCCCTTCCTAAAATTCACCCTTGCTGTAATGCTGAGAAATCAATGCTCCAGTTCCTGTAAAAGCTTTTTAAGCAAACTCCAAGTTACTCAAAGTAACACTTGCATAAAAAAGTATTTTCTTGGGGGTAATTAAATTATGCTTTCATCACTTGATATTTCCACTAATCTTGCAGCAGAGGCACTCACAGAGAATGTGCAGGGGAAAGCATGTCCCACTACTTCTTTGTGATGGGGAAACAGCTCTTGGGTATAATTTATTGTTCTGAGTGGAGAGGGGAGGAGAAAGGAACTGTTCATTAAATCTGGTCAAAATCCATATGCAACCTTGCATAACTGAGCCCTTGTGTTCTGATTCATAAGCAGCTTTGCAGCCCTGCAGCAGCCTCCTTTTGTCTCCTGTGAAACTTCAACCTCTGGTTATCTCTTCCGGGCTGCTGTCACTAGTTAACAGGAGAAAGGGAAAAGGTATGGGCTAAGATAGTGCTGACTCTGCTTCTGGAGGCTAAAAGAGGGGTGTAACTTCCAAGAAGAGTTATCTGATTCCTGTTAACTCGTGCAGTTGCCCTCATGTTATGAATAAGATCGTTTTTGACGTTTGTTGTTTGAGCTACTAGGACAGTGCTCTACTGGGGTGCCTCAGGGGGACCTCAGGGTGAGGGTAGGACTGAAGGAGGGTGCAGGACAGCACTGAAGCCAAGTGACCTGCTGTCCCATTGCACAAAAGCTGCTTACTTCAGCTGTTGTTATTGAAAGATAAGTGTTGCCCTTAACAAAACATGTAAACAACCCAGCCAAACCCCATTGGTTTTTATTCTCCAGGCTGAATACAGTCTGTTTAGTAGTTTGAAGGGAGCTGCATAAAATGACACCAGCACAGACTTACCTCAATCTTTTTGTAATATAGCAGGCTCTGCTAATGCCCATTAGAGCCTTTCTGACAATACTGAGTAATTGAGGCTTGTGTGACAACACAGAGATGTCTGGTTTTCCTCTGACGCCTCTATTAAGAGGGATAGCTGCTGCCCTATGCTCCTGGGAGGCTTCTATTAAGTTTTCTTTCCCAATCCTTGTTGTAGCACTATGTGGTATTTGACAGCGCTATCTCCGAGGTGTCCCACCACACTAAGGCTAGTGGCATTGCCAGCTGCTTTGTTACTTAATATTCATCGTTATAGTCCGTATTTGCAGTATATGCCCTTACAGCACCTACAGATATTACTTCTGCAAGCTGCCTTGCTTGCGAAGCTGCACTACGTCCGCTTGTTACTCGGGCTGCTGGCAGTGGGCCGAGCTGCAGCGAAGGGCTTTGAGGAGCTGCGTGTGGGAGGTGTCGCTCTGCTGCAGCTCATTCCTGCAGGAGCTCACATGCAGACTTTCAGAACATGTTTGGAGAGTGTGTGGCAGTGAGGGTGCACAAAAACGTTGCTTCTCAAAACCTTAAAAATTGTCTATTTTCCCATTGCAGTATTAACCTGTCTGCCATTCCAATCCACCCTGCCATGTGAGATGGATTAAGCTGCAAGGAACCTAGCAGAAGTACAAAGTTCGCTGTTATTTGTTGCTTTCAGCAATATAATACATGTTGTTCAAAAATATACAAGGATCAGTGCTATTTTAGTAATTGACTGTCTTGTTTGACTTGAGGGTTTTTCCTTCACCTCCTTCTGCTTAAATATCTGGCAAGCAGGTCTGTGCTGCAACTCTCTGGTCTTAAAACTTGTCACCATGTGTTCAATGGAACAAACTCAGACTTTATGGGGAGAGGTGCATTCTCTGGGAATTAAGGATCCTCCATTGTGTCAGGCTGTGATTGCTGGTTGTTTCTTGATGAAATAGGAATGACAGGATTTTTTGGCAGGCGGGTGTGATATCCTGGGTTTATATGGCTCTCGCCCTCCCTTCTTCCAGTCCCTCTGGGATCAAGGTTCGTTAATTATCTAAAGACAACACATAGAGTCTTCGGATAGAGTTTGGAAAGTCAGCCCTCGGTCTGCTCTGTGGATGTCCAGGATGTCCTTAGAGTACAGGCTGCAGCACAGAGGTACCCGAGCTCCACAGCACCGCTGAGGGTATCCACAAACCACCGGCGCTCCATGCGGTCCCATTCCCTCTGGCCAGGCATTTGGTGGCTGTATGAAGAGCAGGAGTGGCCCATTATCTTTGTCAAATGGACAACATGCAGCAAGGAAATGAATACAGTTTATGAAGTAGCCTTGTGGTTTTGTTTACAATCCTTCTAAGTCAATAAGGTGCCTTGGCTCGTTCAGTCCCTCAGATTTGTGAATGGACCCAGTAATTTTAAGGGGCTGCTTGGGAAATATGTATTTGGCTGAATCAGACTTTTTCCATCTGGAGCCTGAAAAAAAAAACTTGAAACATTCTGGGGAATTCAGCCTGGAAATCTGTTGAAATTAGCACAGAATATATTATTTATTATTTATACACTGCTTTGCAAACCTGCCTGACTGTTGTTATTTAACCTGCTCCTGAACAATCAGGCAATAATGGAGCTTTCTGAATCGTATAGTTGTCATATAGGCATCATCGTCTTCATGGATTCAAGTATTTCTGTCCTTCCCTTCCTCGTTTTCTCCCCCAGTTGCGAAGCTCCCCGATCTCATGGGAGTTGAAGTAGCTTCTGTCCAAAGAGAACTTTGGCATTTGCAGTTCTAAATTGTATTTCTTGTTTCCCCTGTGCCAGTGTGTTCGCCCAGGTTGAAGAAGCAGCAGGGCGTTGCATATCCTGCAAAACGAAGCAATCCTAATCGATTTCCTTTTTTATTTTCTCCTGGATCCTTCATGGTCATCCTCTTTGTCCAAATAAAATTCTTATCTGTCTTTAAATCACCTGCTCAGATTTTTATAATTAGCTTCTAGTGAACATTTGGTAATCTTCCTTTATGTTTTCTTCTCATAGGACTGAAAGATTTCTTCATATAGTTTAAAGCAAAGCTGTGATTACACCATTTGCAGTGATCATAGATGATTAATGTGAAAGTAACCAAGTCATAAACTGTGCTTTAGAAAAACATAATTATGCATGTAAACCAATTAGCTTAGCAGTGCTAAACATCTGTAATGGGAAGCAGTGTTGGACTAAAGCCCCTGTACCTGTACCATGTTCTCCACAAAATTGCAATAGCAGAAATATCCAGCTGTCAGTGGCAAGCAATTGAACTGAGTGTTGCTTTTGCCCTCCTGAAAGTTTGGGGTTCTCATGTCCAACTTAGTCTGGTGACAAGTGAGTTTTTTGGAAGAGAAATAGACTATGATGCTGAAAATCCGGGCCTGCTTTGTCCTCCTCTGCTCCTTGATGCTAATGTCTTCTGTCCTTGTTTCTTGCAGGCCCACGTGATGTGTAGGGTTCTGACATTTTGTATCTCCTCTTAAGAGCTGTTATTTCTGGATACTGAGTTTTGCTCAAGTCCTGTACCTCTGTGTGGTATTTAAAATGCTTTGCTTAGCAATTCGTAGCAGATGCTTTCTAATGTAACAGCCAGTGATTAAAGGAGGTTGTAGGGTTTCTCTGTGGAAGTTTTTGATCATTTTCAGTTCAGAAATCCAGCAGTTGATAATATAATTAAACCTTATCTTGCTTTCGATAAAATCAAAATGCAATTGAAAGCCAACCTTGTGCTTTCACCCAGTGTTGTGCACCAGACTTGCCAGCTCCTGATCCCCTTGTTGCCTTGCATCATCCCCTTTTAATTACTTTTCAGAATGCATAATATTGATATGTAAAAATGTACGCAGAAGTGGAAAATGCTCTTGGGTGAGCATCCTGCTAAAGCAGATTGTTTTCTACCAGTGGAACGTTGTGTAATGAGTCTTCCTTGGGAAGCCACGTACCAGCGCAGGCTGTAGAGGCTCAGTGATGCTGACATATAGTTAGCACCACTGCAGTACTTCACAACAAGTGCTTTTCACCCAGGATCATTTTCCTTAACAAATTCAGCCTTGTATCGTATAAGTTAGCAGTTGGTAGAGGCGTAGGAATTGCCCCATCATAACATGGTCTCCTGAGAGGGCACCCTTAGGAGCTGTGATCGTGGTTATTCAGCTTATCAGTGCAGGAATAAGTTGCTGACAGGTTGCAGTTCTCTTGGATCTAATGTTTTCCTGTGGTGAGTATAAATATCTCCAGCACTTCCCAGTCTTTCCTCCTCTGCTTTGTGATATGTCCTTGAGTCTGTCAAGTGATGAGTCCGGTCCTCGAGACCATCTGTCTGAATAGGATTGTTGCTCTTTTTGTGACAGATTAGCTGGTTCATGGGTTCATTTTAAAATCAACGGCTTATTTTACCTTTTGGCAACCAGCATAGGCCAGTTTAAATAAGTCATTTATAGCCAGAGTTGCAGAGCGTGGGGTAACTGATATGTTTTTAAAAAGCAGTCTATGTATGTAACTAATAATGGATTTTAAATAATGAAGTAGGGTAAGGGATCAGCTTCAGTCGTTGTGGATCAAATAAGCAGCTTCGTGCTTGGAGACCTTATGGTGTCGGTCTCATAGATGACGGCAGGCTGGACCTTCCCGGAAAGCTGGGGTGGTTGCAGGGACCTGCATCCTGAGCCGGGTTCGCCGCCATCGCCTGGCGATAATTACAGATTCCTGCCATTTTCCCTCATCGGTTACCAGGGCAACCGTGCGGGAGCCAGGGCGCCTGGCGGAGAAGGGGGCCGGCGGGGCCCTTCCCTGCGCGGGGGCATCTTCCCACCCGCGGGCACCATGGCAACTGCGGGGCCGCGTGGACGCAGAAATGGGGCAGAATTTCCGCTTTTAGGCGCGCAGAAGCCGCTGCTTTATTGCACGTCTCCCCTAGGGCTCCCCGGGAGCCGATGGGATGATGCCAGCTGGGTTTTATGCCCCCTGCGTCTGGGTAGACCCCTGATTATTCTGCAAAACTTGTGTGCCCGGGTGATACAGCAAAAAGGAGAATGAAGGCAAAATGTGTTTTCCACAGTGCTTGATAACTCCAAGATAACTAAGCTGTTTAATACATTCTGGCTCTGTATCTCAGTGATTTATTTCCAGAAAGCTGTCGAGAAGGCATTCGGGTGAGCTGGAGTGAGCATGAGTTAATGGGCTGCATCTGGGTGCTGAGGAGCACAGAAGTCTTAGCGGGTTAGAAGCGAAGTAGGTGCTGCTCCTTTGGGCTCGATAGGTAGGGGCTAGGTAGTTTGCTGGAGCAAGGGCTAGGTAGTTTGCTGGAGCTGGTTTCGTTAAACGAGGTGGCATTTTCCCCTCCCTCCCTCCATCCCTCCCTCTTTCCCTCCCCTGGTTAAACCGCAGGATTATTGCGAGGATTTTCCTCCAAATGATCCATGTTCTTACTGCCAGGCATCACAGGCAGTTGCTGAAGGGAGCTGGCAGCAATGATGCTTCTCAGGAGCACAGTTAGCAGCATTAAAGCGACATAAAGCGAATACAAGAGAGGTATTTTGAGCCGGCAAGCTGAGAAACGGCGCTTCTCATCCAGCCAATGTAAGTGTCTGACTTCTGCATGTGTGCTTTGACGCAGCTCTTGCGATGAGCCTTTAAGGGGTGTTTTCTGATGCATTCCGTATTCTGGTAAACACGGAGTCTAATTCCCGGCGAGGGGTGTTTTTCTGTGTCTGTTTAAAGCTGGTTGTGTGTGTCTGTGTGTAGGCACAGGAATATTGCGTACACAGGTTTAAAAATGTCAGAACTATGTGCGCGTAGCTGCTGGGAACAGAAACCCCCTCGTGCGTCTGCATTTCGGTGTCTTCGCAGGGAAAGCGGGTCACCTTGAGAAGCCAGGGCACTCTCACATCTAAGATGATTGGCCTGTTTTTCATGGCTTGGTACAGCCTGAGTCAGCTATTTTACATTTTTTTTGAACAAAAATAACAAATCATGCTTTTAAAATACATTTTATTTAATGCGATTTATTTAGCTATTTTTGTGACTTCTTCGGAGACTATCGTGGGTAGCTGAAGGAGTAGAATTTTAAAAGGAATAAAATTTAATTTAATTGGAAAAAAACTTAAAGGTATTTAGTAATACTTTCATTCTTACAAAACTACAGAATATTTCTGGAGCAGCTAATCTAAAAGGCACATCTGTTTCATGACTTCTGTTGTTTAACCCCTTGAAAACTGGACTGTCTGTTTTGATATAGGAAATGTGAGGAGATTAAGAGCCAAGTTTTTGTATATATTGTTGCCATTTTCATTTAGGAAAAAAAATCAAAATATGCAGTCTTAGAAAGACTCATGCTTAGTAGTAAAGATGGAATACCAAAAATCATGGAATTTTGGTGGGTGAACTATGAAAAAATGAAAAACTATTTTTTTATTTCATACAGCAGATTAACTTAGCTGTGTGTGTTTGGATTTTTTACAAATATCATTATACATGTACTTTTTGAGATGAGCTTATGCCAAAAAGATAGGTATTTCTGGCTCTGGATCATGTCTATTTGGTAGCAGGTGCTTTCTTAGCAGTTGCAGCAGTTCTTAGATAAAAGATGAGCTGCTGAAAAGTCTTGGTATCCTCCGAATCAATCCTAATGTGCCATAACTGCATCATTCCCACCTATAAACTCCCACCAATGATAATAAACTCGGAGTCTGGACCAGCAGTCAGTTGTTTATTGGAAGGATGGAAAACAGGGTGAGGGAGATGATTCCACATCCAAGCACCAAACTCCCCTTAGAAAACGTCTGAGGAAGAGGATTTGGAGACAAGATTGTAATGACAATTATCTATCTAATTATGATTGTGGTTTTTTTAAACTTGGTGGAAGCTCTGGAGACAGTGGTACAAAGCAAAGGGAAGATGTACAAAGTCACCTCTGTTTTAGCTTTGCTGCTGATTCAGCTTTGACTTAATTGTCTGGTTAGTCAGGTAGGTATCGCCACATCATGGTGGTTAATGTATGCTATGGGTTTCCGAAACAGGTTAGAAACTGTACAAAAACATGACTTGTTTTGTGCATTGCATCTTGCTTTGAGCTTTTACTACCGTTTTCAAAACAGAGACTGATTTGAGTGCCAGATGAATGTGGAACGAGAGAAGGCTGCAAAGGGCCAGTTTATTAGGAGAGACATTCACTAACGTGTAATAATGCTCTGCTGAGACTGAAAGACCAAGGCAGCCTCCCCATTCCTGTTCTTCTCAACAGCAGTGGGAGCGTTTGATCCTCTTTGTGTCAATAAATAAATAAGCAACCATGAATAACAGAAACTTGAGCTTTGCTTGTAGCTATGACAACTGTGTCCTTGGCAACTTCAGTGCAAATATGGAGATTCCAATTACATCCTGTTCCAGAAAGCTTGTGAGGTTATTAGACAAATAAATGGGCAAAATCGAGTGACAGCATCTGAAATGCCATCTTCTGAAAATCCCTTTTAGTGCTGGCTGCACGTCTGCGTTTGCGGATAACCATCACTTGCTGCTTCTCCGTGTTGCTTGGTGATTAATGCTTGGTGAGCTGTCCTCTGCAAGGACAAACTTGCCGTTCACTGGTAATGGGCACTTTTTGCCCTGATTTGCTTTTGCTGCAGTTGTCTACAATTTCTAAATGTTCAAGAAGTCTCAAGGAGTCTCTTTCCTAAGTGTGGGTTGTCGTGTAGGAATCCGGCAGGCCGTTTCTGCAGAGAAGGGCTCAGCTGTAGCAGTCCTGGTACAGACTTAACATTATGGGCAGATAGTGACCACTTTTGCTTTAGAAGTTCAAGGCTGCAGCCTTTAGTTGGCTAAGCTGGATGAGGAACAGCTTGGTTCTCTTTTCTGGATTGTCTCATGCAATTATCACTTAACAGGACTTTCCTGCTCCCATTACAATTTCAGGTAACCTTTTCTCTACATATCACTACACGTTCTTGGTGATATTCTGTTTTTTTTTTTCCTGCAAAAAGCTTGTTAAAGTAAGGAACCTATTGTGTTTCATTGTGTGTACTTGCACTTTGATAACTGCATAGGCTTTACTGAACTCTTAACTCTTCTTCTGGGATCAAATGCACTGCAGTTGAATACACCAGTGTGTCTGTTAGTGAGGTTTGGGGTTTTTTTTGATTACTTTTAAAGTGGCTCAAGTGTTAGGTTGAGATTTCTGTTTCTACTGCCACTCTTTCAAAGTTGCTGGTTGGTTAAGTCATTCAACATTTCCCTGCTTTGAGAGGGAAGGGAAGGTACTTAAGGACTGTCATGCATTTTTCAAACAGTATGTTTTATATAATGTCGCATTTTATTTAAACATTTTTATAAAAACAATGTTTTTATGTAGATACTGGGAAAGTGCTAAGTTGGCCCATTCTTCCTCACATGCATAAGCAAAGATAAGATAGCATTTATGGTATGACAAGCTAGATTGTCTTCCCCCTCACCCATCCTCACTGTTGGAGGTTTTTTTGGGTGAAAATATAGTGCTATTCCAGCCTCTGAGGTGTCCTGGAGCAATTTTTTTGAGTAAAATATTTGTGGGTTTTTTGTTTGTTTGTTTTAGGATGGGGCTATTGAGCTTTCCCCTTGTGAGCCACAGCTACAGAGCAGCATCTGCTGGAAGATGGTGCAAACAGTAGGAAATGAGGAACAAGGGGTTTTCCGGAGTTTGGGGGGTGCAGTTTGTAAATTCAGCTGCTTAAGATTTTTTTTTTTTTTTCATTCTAGCCTGTCACTGAGCAAGGGATGCTACGGCTTTGGTACCATCAGTGAGGCTGGAAAACACATTTCTTCTGTTCAGAAGCTGCAATTGCATCTGCTCCTTTTTTTTTTTTTTTTTTTGGTCAGCCTTTCTACTTGTTCCTCTCTTTCAGAATGTTTTATGTCTGGCTTATAGCCAGTGACTGCACCTGAGATGGTCACTGTTCATGTGCTTTAATCTGTGACTCCCTTTTATTAGTTCCTTTATTCTGGGCCCATTATCCAAATGCTTTCCAGGCTCCCTCTTTTATATTCTCTAATATATTCTAATCTGATCCCCTTTTAGAACAGGGCTGTTTGCACAGACCTGACCTACAATTCTGGGAGCAGTGAGGACGCTGGAAAAGGAGAAACAAGAGCAAACGGGAGATAAACAGGGCACACAAGATTAACACTTTATCAAGTGGTCTTTGTAACAGAGCTTTTTGCCTTGGCGTGTGTTACGACCGGGCTACCTTCCCTAGGAAAATCACCTTTGATTCCAGAGAAAATAGGCTCTTTGGTATTGTGCAATTGCAGCGCAGCTCCGCGAGCATCGCGGTGCTGGGCAGCGTTTCGGTAAGGGAACCGTAGCTCGCTGGGGTCTCAGGCTGCAGGTTCTTCCAAAAAATTGTGGAAAGTGTGATGAGCTGTGAACCGGAGAGCTCTCTCACCTTGGTGATAGTTGTCGTCCTTATAAACCATCTAAATGGGTGGATGGGAGGCTGGGACTGCTGGGGTGCCAAGATGGTTCTTTGGGTCGGGGAGCGTTTGGTCCCGGTGCTGCCCTCAGGGCACCTGATGGAAGTGGAGCAGGCGGCCGCGGTGCCTGTAATGGGGGCCCTGCCGCCTGGGCGCCTGTCCCCATCCCCGGAGCCCTGTGCCGGGTGCACAAACCTCTGGCCCTTCTCTCACCGGGATAGATCCAGATTAACGGAGAGCCGGGGGGGTTTCCGTGCGGCAGCAGTTCATGCAGCCCAATGGCTGCGGAGCCTCCTTGCAGAGTCGAGCGAGTGGGAACAGCTGAGAGAATCCACTTGCCCCGATCTGCTCACCCCATCGCACAAATACATGATGGGAAGATCTGCAGCCTACAGCATGTGCTGCAGCTTCCAGACCGCTTAATTGTCCCTCGCTAAATGGGTTTCGAGCAGCTGAGAGGCACGTGGATGCGCCCCCGTGAATTTCAAGCAGGCTGCTGTGTCTTTGGCACAGCAGGAGGAACGCACTAGCAATCTGCAGTGCTGGTTGTCCCTGCGCTCGTTCTGCTCCGGAGCGCGGGCCGGGGGGTCTCTGCGGAGGCAGCGCTGGCAGCTGCGCTCCGCAACACGGGCTCCGTGCTGAGTTAGGTGCTGGCGAGCAGGAAGGGACCACACGAGCTGGCTGCTCTGTGCGTTGTAGCTCTCGGTGCACGGATGGAGCGTCCGGAATGTTGGGGCCCTCACTAGCAATTTGCTTTTTCCAGGAGTTGCCCCTCCAGGCACCTCTCCTTTTTACTTCTGAAAAATGGGGCCTCGGGTTATGTTTGCAGTAGGCTGCAGCTGCTATTAATGAACAACTGCTGTCAGTGCGAGGAACTAATACTGCCTGTCAGAAATAATCACGCAGGACATAATTTTAAGAGCTGCTTTTTTTTTTTTTTTATCTGATTTTCCACTCTTTGCACATTAGAAAATCCACGTATCTTCATATTTCACGTGCTCTGTACATTGTTCTGAACTTCCTTCTTGACAATAATTTTCCATATCAGAAGGACAGCAAATATAGTTTAAGCCACAAAGCAGCAGTGTGTTTGTGCTCACAAAACGAACGTAGCTGCAAAATTAATGTCTGCAGCAGCCACTGAGGGGTATCTGTTCTGTACAGCCATCTGTGGCAGTGGCCAGATGTGGCTCAGACAGTTGCCTTTAGAGGGAAGATACCCAGAGAAGAGGTTTGTCAATCTTGTTTTCTGCAGAAATCTCACTTCTTTGAGGCCCAAGGTGGCTTTTAATCCTAAATCAAACAATTGTATTTTGACACACATTTTGCCATCTGATATCTCAAACTGATGGAGATATTTTGCCCAACAGATCTGAGACTGGAACTGGTTCTAAGTAGCAGTGGTGACAAAAGTGTCTCGTTGTTTCCTGTAGTTTTGGCACATGCCCTGGAACCAATTCTGAATGATTTCCAAGCTCTTCCACTGCTGTTGGCAACAAGAAGCCAGTGAGACTTGGTCAAGGAGTGAACGAAGTCAAAATTTTGTTGGTTTATTAGGATAATAAAATTAGGATAACGAAATAGAAAATATATTGATCATACCAGGTGATTTGGTATGCAAAGGTCTATGCTCAATGGAGACAGAAGTGAAGTTGGTTTTAGCTATACTCAAATCTGATGCTGCATGATTTATTCTGACTGCAGGCTAGAAACTTTTTAGATAACAAATGCAGGAAAATCAGGGTTAAGCTGTTTTGTTGTTTAAACCCCTGGCAATAATTTGTTTTCTAGGAATATTTCAGAAAGTCAGAACCATATCAAAATATGAAGCTGAGCCTTTTATAAATATCACGTTTTAAGCTAAAGCCTTTTGTCCTGAGTACATTTTCGCTACCCTTTTGGCTCGTTTCTGCAAAGCTCTGTTCAAGTTAACTTTTAATGGGTTCCTAGAAACCTTTAAAAGGCAATATCTTGCAGAGCAAACTTAAGGAGGGAATTGGAGCCCAGTTAAATAGTTGTGAGCAGAGGATGTGCCGGTGGTTAATCATTGTGAGAGGTGCTGGGTCCCGTCGCTGTTGAGCAGCTCCTTGCAGCGTTGGTGCCCTCGCTGGCCAGCATCATGTTTGCAGAATGATCTTGAGGTGAGAAAGTCTCTTCATACAATCGATTTTGCAAAGGCTAGCACACCTCAGGAGAGGAGCCGAAAGTGAGAATATTAATGGATTAATTAACTGAATCTTGATTTACAGCTCTCTTCTGTAAAGAGCAACTCCCCCCTCCTGCTTCTGACCCCAAACTTTCAAAGCTAACACAGCGTTCAGCAGAGTGCGCACGAATGTTGTGCAAGTGTTTGCTCACCTTGGCGGATTTCAAAATGCCCTGAATTTTAAGTGGCACTCTGGGCACACTAAGTGAAACCAAGTGTGGGTTGATTCGTCTGGCAAGGCCCAGGGAGCTTTCTTTGTACCGAGTTGTGCGGTCAGAGAATTAATAGACAGCCGCGGGCAATGAGTTTTTCATTTTGTCAATTCTGAAAAGAAACTCAAGTGTGAAGGAAAACAACTGCTGTCTTGGCTAAGGATAATACAGAAATTAAACAGCTGAACTATTACTGTTGGGTAAGAAATATTTTCTATTGTGGCCGCAATAGATCAACTGCTTCCTATTGTCTAGTCATCAGCATCTGTTTGCATATTTGGGAATGGAATACAAGTGACGTGAGCAGTAAATGACCTTTGTATAATGGAAGAGCACCTATGTTCTCAGTGCTTATTCACGATATACTGCTGTTTGCCAGGAGGTTTATGGATAATAGCAATGTCTCATGTGAACTGTGGGCTGCAGTCTCTTATGAGGGAATAGGCTCTACCTTCTGTGGGAAGGAGAGGTCAGATGAGGAGCCAAACCCCAGCTTAGCTTAGTCTGTGCCTAGACAAACAGAACCTCTGGTGCCCCAAGCAGAATGAAGGATCCCAGGTTCTTAAGTATCAGATTTGAATTTAACCTGCATGCTGCGTATTTTAATAACTGCTTTGTCCATGTGTATCTTCCAGCCAGACTTTCTGTGCAGGTGATGCAGAGCAAAGAGAGTCGTGTTGTCGTTCAGGAGCCTGGACGTGGCAGGCTTGTTTGGATTTAACAGGATGAGGTAGAGCTGGGTCCAGTTGGGTTTGGGGATCCTGTGACTGCTCTAGGCAACCTCTCCCAGTGTTAGGTCATCTTTGCACTAAAAAAAGCTTTTGCTTATCTTTAAACACAACTTCTTGTATTTCAGTTTGTGCCCTTTGCCTTTTGTCCTGTCACTGGATACCACTAAGAAGAGTCTGGCTTGGTCATCTCCTCCCATCAGATATTTATACATCCTGATTAGTTGCCCTCCATCGAGCTATCATCTCTTCAAACTAAGGAATCCCAGCTCTCTGTCTCCATTCATAGAGCTGTGCACTACTCTCTATAAAATGCTGGGGTTTTGGTTTGTTTCTTTTTTCATTCATTTCAGAGCGCCTATTTCCTCTTTTATCCTAATATTAGCCCCACAGTCCTTTCACCTTGTGTGGTTTTTTCTTTTTATTGGTGAACTAGTTGAATCTAAAGGACGCATTGAAGAAACACTTTATAAAATGTTAATTACAGCTACTGCAAAACACAGAGAGCAAAGCAGAAAAGAGGGGGGAATAGGAGATGATCTTTACCTCTTGACCTCAGTGAGGCTGGGAGATACAGATTTAGCCTGGATTTAGCTTCAGGCACCTCAGCAGTATTTAGCTTCAAGCTTCAGGCACCTCAGCAGAATTTAACTTCAAACTTTTTACCTTCAAACTGATTTTAATCCTGAGACTCTTTACGATACGAGCAACCATCCATCAAACCATCTTCTCAGCTTCTTTGGATTTGAATTAGTGAAAAGGGAAATTGAAATCAATGGCGTAGTAATGGTAGCTCCATCCATAGGCACATAAATGTTATGTTTTGTTTTTCAGAACATCCTCCGGAAAGAAAACTCTGAAGACTCAGTATTTTTGACAACATGGCATCAATGTTGCTTAGTCGGCAGCTGACCTGTTGTCTGCAGCAAAACTCCAGGCTGTTTGCAGCTGGTAAGTGCTCACTAGGTGCTAGTGAAGATTCCCATGGTTATTGCTTGGTTTGTCTGGTAGCACTGAATCTTTCAAATTGTGAAGACTCCAGTGTTCTGCATCTTGGACAATGAGGCACTGATATTCCAGAAGTAGCCCACAAGGATGGATCTTTTTCCTTTTTAATTCAGCAGCCTATGGGGGAAATCCTCACTTGGGGGCTAATTTATGCTGTAAAATGTTCTAAATGCAACAAAGCTCCACTCTTGGAACTTTGCTTTTATACAGCTGTTTTCTGTTGCTGAGATGGAAAAACTCATCCATCAAAATCAGCCTCATTATTCTTTGTGCCTATGCAATGTGGCTCTGCCCATCTCCAGGTGGAAATCCTGAGAGGTTTTATATAATGCAGTGGAAGAAGTGGCCCTTATTGTGGGTGTCCATTTCTGCCCGCAGTTTGTTCTATTTCAAAATAAAAATAAAGCACCATAGAATGTTAAGCTACTTCCTCCTAAGTGTATAATGACAAGTTCTTGCTTGACCCTGCCTTGTATGTCTGCGTGTGCATTAAACCTGCAGTCTCTGCTTGTGCTCTAAATGTGGATATCTATGGCTTTTGTTTTGTTTTTTGTTTTCCAAATAAATATAAAACTGGAGATCTAGCACCTGTTTTATAGTGTTCTACTGAGTCCAATATGCCTGAATGACTTTTCCTGTGAGCTGGTAAGCGGTGATGCCTCTTCTTTCCTCCAGCCTCCCTCTGTTATGCTGCTGTGCAGCCAGACAAACAGCGAACGTTTCCACTCGCTCAGGAACTCAAATATAATCTATTTCCCTTTAAATAATGTACCTTGAGGAGCAGCTGACCTTTTGGGCTGAAGTATACAAAATCTAGTCTTGTAGCTGTTGGAGAAGTATTCAGCCAATGTTTGAATGCAGGATACGGTTCTATTTCTGGTAGTGACGCACTGGATGTCTGAGCTGGGCTGGTCAATAGTGGGCAATGGAAAGTGCTTGCAGCAACCAGCCCTCTGTTAGTCGTCAGTCCTTTGAATTAATCTGGCATCTCGGTATTTCCTATGTATTCCCTGTCCCGTACAGTGTCTTGCACACTTTTATGCTGCTTCCCAACCAGACAAATGTATCAAAGGGGTGAAAGATGCTTAAGATACTTGAGGTGAAAGGCAAAGATGCAACCTGCCCCTCTTCTTCTCACTGTTAAAATGAAGAGGTGTAAATCTTCAATGAGAAATGAAGGCAATTGGAGACTCCATTAATCCAGCCTTGAGTCCAAGAATTTGTAACTGGAAAAGCCTGTTAAAATATTGAAGAGGAGAGACCCGTGAGCCCTGGGGCTGTTTTGTGCACAGGCCTGCAGAGACTGGGACACAGCACTAGCAGGAACTGTCTCCTGCAGGTTGTTAGCCTGCAAAGTTCTCATCTGACTAAATAGGCAGCAGGATTTTTGACACTTGTAGCAAAGATTCAAGCTTCACTTATTTCCCTGCTGAATCCCAGCCAAGTCGTAGTGTTACCAGTCTGCTCAATTTTAGGAAAATGCCAAAAGGAAAATCCCAGAATTTTCTGCTCCAGAATGCACACCACTAAGGTATTTTTGAGCGCATAAACTCAGAGCTGTACAGACTGAAAAATAGATTCACACCTACTCCCATGAAACTCCTGCAGTTTTGGTCAGCTGATGTTTAGATGCTGAAGTGACAGGATTTGCTAGGGAGAATTGATGTTGGAAAGAATAGATTATTTTGTGAGAGAAGTTCATATGGGCTAGACAGCTAGACTTGGCCCACTATTGTAAAACATGTGGGAAGAAATGTAACAAAACTTGATATTAATCAAAATATTTCTAGGAACTTTTCCTTTGGCGATATCTGTGGGACAATGTTTCATTAAGGTGGAATTCAAGTTGTCAGAGCTTTTCTATAACGTGACCTGGAGAGTCTAAATTTGCCCATTGCTTGTGGTGTTCTTGCTCCAAATATAGTGCTAGTCCATAATAAGCTGACTAGAAAGGGAAGATTTAAAATCTTTTGCTGATCAAGTTGATTAAAATGCAAAAGTTAAGCAAAGCATATCAAAGTAAAATTCAAGTTAAATGCCCCAAAATGCGTAATCTTGTAAGTATTTTGAGTCCTTATGCCTTACTTACAGATAAGTCTTAATTGGGTGTCTGTTTTGTTTTTCTTTTCTGTACTTGATTAACTTGATAGTTTGTCCCCAAGCAGATGATTTACTGGAATTCGAGTGACTGCAGAAGAGCAATGGTAGACTGAGTACCTTGGGTAATTGGCTTTATATCAGGTATACAGGAGGAATCTTGCTTAGAGCTCTGGGTACTGGAACATCCAAGCAAATCCACGAGATTGCTGATGTTAGAGGAATAATGGCCAATCTAGGCGTTACTTTACATCTGAATTGAGTTCTGCAAGCACAGCTCTATTGCTATCACCACTACAGAGTTCTGCACATAGGCCACAACTGATAGTTCTAAATCTAAATATTTATTCTGCTTTGTGCTAACTCTGATTTTATCAGTTGTGGCTCTACAGGAGGAAAGCTGTTCCATTTTCATACTTCTAAGGTAGGATAAGCAGGACTCTAGAGAACTGGGCTCAGTTTTGTGCTGATGACCCTGAGGGCTTGAA
Source organism: Crypturellus tataupa (assembly GCA_034781795.1). Lineage (NCBI taxonomy): Eukaryota > Metazoa > Chordata > Aves > Tinamiformes > Tinamidae > Crypturellus > Crypturellus tataupa. The sequence goes on along the minus strand of JAWLRI010000217.1, from coordinate 2,739,691 downwards.
CTCATCTTTCAATCTGATCTGAAAAGAATGCAAAATGTCTGTCTTCTGCCTTTAAGTAGCATCGATTCCTGTTACTGCATGCACATACCCTTCTGAGATGCAGGCAAGCTGGTCTATTGCTGACCTTCCCATTAAAGCTTACTCACTAATTTCCCTAATGCAAATTTCAAAAGGAGGAAAAAGAAAATCAACTCCTTACTATTTGTCCTGCCCTGCATGGACCTGGACACTGGATTTTCTCTCCCTGCCGCTCCCAGCAAGCATCCTTTTGCATACTGGAAAACTATTGCCTCTGCCAGCTCCTAGTGCTCTTGTCTGAACTGGTCGAAATGACGTTTCAGTCTTCCCTCTTGGGTCCAGTTGTTCTCTTCCAGATCCTCTTCATTTTTATGTTCATATTAATTATTTGCTTGTCCTCATTGCAATTATCTGAAAGAAGTTACAAAGCCATGAAAATTGCATATTTTCAGTCCTACCTGTGTGTAATATTCCCAAGACTTTTTATTTTAACCAGCTTCTATGTTAGGAGTTCCCATAGAAAATCATGGCAACAGGAAGAGTCTGTCCCTGCCCCCCACCATCAAAAAAAAAGGAAAGAAAAAAAAATCAGGGAATCTCCCTGAAAACCAGCAGTTTTATGTTCCTGTCACTCTGCTGAAAGGCTGTTTTGGACCTATGGTGAGGTTGGGGGAGGAGCTGGGCTTTCTTCCTTCTCATGGGAGCTTTCACTTATGTATAGGGTGGCCTGGGTGATCTCTGAAGTTCCCTTCCACCCTTAATGATTCCATGAGTCTGTTTAGTATCAAATTTGTTCATGCTCATGAGGGAATCCTGTTCCCAACAAACCTCATCTGTGTGTAGGAGTGCTGCAATACGGACACCCTCATGTACAACAGCTTCTAGTCTTACAGCATAAGCACTCTGTAAATAGCAGCCTCAGTTTTCACAATATTATGCAATAGCAATGTTCACTTTCTAAACAACTCCAGTTAGCCTGGCCTTTTGCCATTCACTGTCAAGATCTGCTAGTAACAGATTTCCTTGCAGCACCCAGAAGAGGATCTGGGGAAAATCCTTTTGGCAGTCAGAGCCTCTGCACCCACAGACTTCTGTCTGGAAGGTTGTTCAATGGCCTCTGTGGAGCAGGGATGTAAATGTGAAGCTCTAGACACACACAGGAGACTCCCTTTCTGCACCTGTACGAGGAGCAGTACTGTGGGACTGGGTATCTTCAGTTTGAAAGATCCACTGTGCCAGCCAGTACCCTTCCTTTCCTCTCTTTTATCCTCTAGAATAAACTGATCTAACTTCATTGCTTCTGTTGGAACTTCTCCCAGCTAATATCCAGTTGTACAGTCAGGAACTGTCTTTATATGGGTGTCATTTATTGTCAAAGTTGTCGGGGGTTAAGCACCTGTAGGCCTGTGCTAAACCTAGCTCTGTAGGCTCCTAAACCTAGCGTAGGTCACTACTGGACCCTACTTACCACTAACAGTAGCACTTTCTGTGACCACTAATATGGCAAAAAAGTTAAAAGGGTGCCCTTGTGTTAGCTGTGTTGCTACAGCAATGTGGAGATTTGCTTGTAAACTGCTGGTGAGGTATCTGAGGAGCGGTGAGGGTAGCTTAGAAAACATAAATTGAAAATCTGCTTTTCTCCCGACTGGGAAATGATGGCATCCTGTCACATGAAACAGAAGGAAGCCCTAGTTTACTAACAGTACTGAAGTGTTTAGAAGGATTGTGCATGTTGTGTAGAACTTGGAAAAGTCTGCAGAGGAAAGCAAAGTCACCCCAGTCTTCAGGAAGGGCAGAAGGAAGATCCAGGGCACTGCAGGCTGGTCTGTATCCCCTGCGTCCCTGGGAAGGTGCTGGAGTAACTAATGCTGGACACCAGACTGGGTGATCTCCACAGGCTCCTCTCAACTTCAGTATCAGCTACAGATTCCTCTCAACCTCTCAAACACCCTGTGATGTTTGTGGGAGTTCCTGGAGCCCGTCCGGGATTCTTTTCATTTCTGTGGAGGTGTTTTCCAGAGCATTTGGTGACTAGAGGTAATTTGAAAATCTTGTTTTTAGCCCTGTAGTAATAAGAGAACTTGTTTTCTGTTTGTCAAGGTGTGCTCCTAGATCAGGAGGCGTCTCTCCTGGTGTGTTTGCCAGTGACTTGCACAACTCGTGTGTGCTAGGACGTGTCAGACTGAGCTCCTCACTGGAACTGACCTTTTCATAGTTATATCCAGAGTCCAAATGTACTTCAATTGGAATTGAAGAAGGAAAAAAATATGGAGGGAAAGGAAAACAGAAGAGCAGAAAAGGAGGCCATTTTTGTGTTCTTGAAATTTAGGTTCTCAGGGTTTTTTGTTCGTTTGCTTTAGCCAAACATTCAAACAAGTATGGGGATCTGATGACTACAGTACTTGGAATAAATCCATGCTGACCTTGCTAGAAATAGTGTGAGTTTGTGTCCATCATTTATATTATACTTCCTCAAAGGGGAGGGGAAAAAAAAGAGAAGAATTAACAGCACTTTTATTTTTTGGTTCTGACTATCAGAGACTTTGTTAGTATGTTGAGGTTTATTTTTTTTTTCTAGTCGTCTTTATCTTCTACCTAGGAGGAAGAAAAAAATACATTTCAAGATTGTTTGTGGTAACACAAGGCATTTCCATTTTGCTTATGGCGAGTAGATTCAGAGAAGGTAAAAGGTAAATTCAAACTATAAGATTTTCCTGAGCTATGAGGAAGAACAGCTCTTTGGGAAATGTAAGAACCAATAAATCAGAAAAGCTGCCATTATACAAGCGTTAACAAAATAAAATACTCTGTGGGCTTCTCAAAACAAGTATAAAATTAAATTTGTATCTGAATCAGCCTAGAAATCACTTTCTGTTGGGAATAATGAAGTGCAGCAAGCTTTAGAAGATAACAAGCAAATGAGGGGGAACCCATCATTTTGCCTTGCTCATCTTTTTACATGCTTCTGGGTCACTGACTTACTGAAAATGATTGTGGTTGGATGAGCTGCTCCTGAAACTGTTGTTTAAAAGAATAATCTGTCTCACAAATTGCCCAGTGTTGCCATTTTGATTAGAAATCCTTAAAGCAGCGCGTTTCTGCTGAGAGCATTTGCATGTTTTGGTTTCACTTGGCCGATCTGCGCTGCGTTTGACAGGCTGTCTGTTCGGATGTGCGTGAGCTGTGCCGGTGAGAACCGACACAGCCAAGTCCTGCTTGTTCTGAAATCCCTCAGATGAGCCCTCAGCAAATACCTAGTCAGAGGGGCTTTTGCATAAGACGACGACGATGATGATGATGATGATGATGATGATGATGGTCTTTTATGGTCCTGGCTGCTCTACTGAGCATTTGTGTGAGGTCAATCCCTCCCTGCTCCCCCAGCTCCAGGATTCCTCCTTTAAACTGCTGTAGATCGCTGCCGGGGGTGGGCATGAGTGTTTGTGCACGTTACCAACAGACTGTTGTTTTTAGGATTAAATTTCCATTTCCAAGAATTTCCATTCTTGGAATGGATCCATCATCTACACCCAATTCTTAGCATCATTGACATGGGTGTTTCTGTGTTCTTAGTAATCCACAAATGCATTATTTTAGTAAAATGCAACCTTTAGGCAGGCCTGATTTCCAGAGTAGTTTTAGTTCCTGCTCCAAAGAAGGTGGCTGTCCAGTATTGCTTTTGTTTTCTTCTCATTATTTTTTAAATTAATAGTCTGGATAGAAGAAAGCTCTTCTAGACTAGTGCTGTTAATATAAAAAAGCTAGGAGAGCAGTAAAATATTTACCAACTGCCTTCCCTACTGTGAGGCTCTGTGAATGTCTGTCCTTTCAGACGAGAAGCTGCTCCTCTTGTAATATCCATGGCAGAATTTTCTCAGAAAATAAAATAGGTATTTAAGATTTTGTTTATATTAGATTTCTCATCTGTTAAAATATTTTGGAAATTGCCATTTTAAGGAAAGGGGATGTAATCCATGCTTCATGTTATCCATTCAAGCACTCTTGGCAGCCAGCGTAGCTTCACCAGCCGCCCGTTGAGTCCAGTCCCACCAGCTCCAATGGGAGGCCCAGCTTTTCCCTTGAGCACAAGTCAGGAATGTGGCTAAGCCGCTTCCTGGTCGCAAGCTGTGTTTTGTCAGGTAGATGTGGCCTTGGGGATGTGGTATATAGATATACTAGAGCACATACACTGCTATAAAAAGGGAATGGCCTTATAATGAAGTATTTGTTGTACACTATAGAGTTTATACGAAATCACCAGCTTTTATGGCTTGCTGAATGCAGCAGTAAAAGGCAGTGCCGGAGTGCGTAGTGTTTAGGAGTTAACTACAGTGAGGAGGGGGTAAAGGAGGAATCTTTGCAGACTGGATTTCCCAAACCGAGCGGTGGATCTGGGGGCTTGGCTAGGGAGGCTTCTAAGGGGCAGGGATTTCCAGATAAAGATTCTGGAAAGTCAGGCTTGCTTGAGCCACCTCAGCCTGTGGCTTAATAAAAGATGTTCCCAGCAGGGTTTTGAAATCGCACCGTGGATGCGAGAGGCCGCTCTGGATGAAGTGCAAAGAGCCGATGCTGCCCAGGCCTTATCCGGGCTGGCTGCGCTGTGCTCGGAGATGGTGCTTTCTAGGATTCCCGACTGGAAAGCCTGCACCTTGGTTCTTTCCCTGCTCTTGGATGCTTGCCGGCCTTCCCATCTGTCAGGATTCCATCTCTCCCGTGCTGGAGCGCTCCTGCTCTCTGCTGCCTGGTGTCGCTGCAGCGGCTGGCAGTGCCGCGCGGCACCGGCGGGACCCTGGGGACTCCCCATGTGCTCCTGAGCTGCGCTGAACCCTGGGCAGGCTCTCGTATTGCCAGACTTTCAGCAGAGAACCAGGCACTCGGTAATTGCATCCGAGGATGCTCAACTTCCCCTTGGTGAAAAAAGGGAGTGAAGGGTCTTTGTTTTGGGAGTTGCACCTAACGGAAATACCCATCACGAACTAAAACAGATGATGAATGATCTTTCAGGTGCTGATCTAGTGCAAATGTGCAGCTGGGATGGTAAAATTAATTTGTCTGAGATATCATGCTGGGCAAGGCTTTGCAGGTAGAGTGGTTAATTTGGTTAGCTTGACTCTGCACTTAACAATAGTGCATGGAACCAGCTCATCCTCTGTTGCTGACACCTTATAGACACCTTGAGGTTTGTGCTTCCTGTGCTGCATGCAAGCACAGGTCACTGTAGTGTTGTAGGTCTCTCTTTTGGAGCACTTGGAACACAAATGAGAACAGAGCTTTTTGCTGAGGAGGCCTGGGTAATCTCTGCCCTCTGGTTTCACTGCAGATGTCAGGTTTATTATCATTCTTCCATTATAAGCGTGGGTGAAGAGCAGCAGCTCAGTCGCGAGTCAGAGTAAAAACTGTCACTGTTTAGACCCAGCTGCAGTGCAAATTGCCAGATTCCTGTGAGATTTTTAAAAATTTAGTTTAAACTCAGCCTTGTGCCTTTTGGAGGCCCAAATCGTTTTTTCTCAAGCACTGTTGCTTCAGCTGATGTAAAATGTTGTAATGCTTTTACCTACAACCTCCCTCCGGCTTCTCTGTTACTACTGACAGGGAGCCACCCCTGCTCATGGATGGAGAGATTTAAGGCAAAGCCTTGCCCAAGGTGTAATGCACAACAACAAAGATGGAAACAGATCTGTGTCTTCCTGTTCCTCACAGCCCATTCTCCAGGGCTGTGTTGTTATTTCATCTGATTTTTAATTTTTTTTTTTAAATCTATCTGATACTAGTTTGCCTGAGATTATGTATTTAGCTCCCTTCAAACAGGCCAATGTAGCTGGTCTCATCCTTCAAGCATTTGCAGTCAGGTAAAGTATGAGTCTTTACTCTGTGAGGAGAACCCAGAAAATATAGTCTCTAACTCAGTGTTTTATTGCTTCCTGCAGGACACAGGTGCATCAGTCAAGCTGCTGCTAAAATTGATGTGGACTTTGATTATGATGGACCTCTAATGAAGACAGAAGTTCCTGGGCCACGATCTAGGGTAAGTTGCTAAAGTCTAGAGGCATCTTTTTCCTCTAGCTGTCTTTGACTTCATGAAAAACAAGTTTTGTTTCAAACCTTAAATCTGATATCTGTGCAACATCATTTCACAACAGTCTATGTCCACTTCTACCAGAATACTAAGAATGAAAAACTAGAGAGAGGACAAATGTTTCTGTCCATCTGTCTCTTTATTTATTAATTTATTTTCTGTGTTTTATGATGTGTGAAGCAGAGCTTTGGTTTTGAAATGAAGCAAAAGTTCCAGTTTCCTGGACAATGTTCCACTCAGGCAGAGTCCAGAGCTGTTGAATCAGCTGTACATGCAACCCATGCAGCTCTACGTGCCACAGTATCGATTTTTGACTGTCATGTTTGCAAGACGCATTGTGAAATTTCATGTGGCAAGTAGAGTTTCCTAGAGAGCACAAAGGATTGCAAGTCTTGCATGCAGTTTATGTGATCATATAATGTTGAATAAACATGTTTATATTCTTTACTATTTGATAAGTACAAACCTGATGTGCTCTAATCTTTGGGTTTTTTTAACAGGAATTAATGAAACAACTGAACGGAATTCAGGTAATCTGTCGAATTCCCTTGAATTTGTGTAGTGGAGTGTTGCTACTGTGGTTTCAGATCTAGTTTTCCTGGTATATTTAATCTCATACAAAAGGAAGGCAGAAAGTATCTGAATCTGTATTTGAATGCCTGGTATAGTACAAACGCTATATATGTATGTTTGAATAAAATCTTTTATTTTCTACTTTAAGTACTGCAGAATTATTTTGATAGGATCAATCACTTTAACCACTTCAGATTTATACAGTGTTTGTTATTTTGGAGTGTTATGAAGTGGCAATAAGAAAATAGGTATATCGGAACTTAAAAGTAGGCCAGTCTGTATGTTGCCTTCCCACAAAGAGCAGTTCTGTGAGTGTGTGCTTGACTTCATGTAGAAAAAAGTGCCTGCTTGCATTTAAATTTCTTCACTCTCCATAATGAAAAAGCTTTCAGCCTGATATGAGTGCTTTTTTTTTTTTTTTTTGTAATTATAAACATCATCATGAGCTCATTGTATAGCTGAATTCTATTTTGAGGTCTGAAACTATGTAGTTACTGAGGACTGGCAGACATTTAATTCACTGTTATTGAATGTGTTTAATTCGCATTCATTGTCACAATTGCTCAAAGTAATATATGTTTTTCAACTGATAGGTTTTGGAAATGCACATTTTCCTGCCTCTTTTTTTACCATAGGACAGATTATTTTTAACAGTTCCTCTTTATAAAAACTGTTCTACAGCAAATTCCCTAATATATATATAAAATGTCTTTATATATTATTATTAGATCTTTATGTCAGAATTTTCAGTTGGGCCTTCCTCCACACTGCAGGGATTATTTTGCTTCTTAAAATGTTAATTTCTTTGCTTTTTTTTCCTTTAAGAATGCTGAAGCTGTACACTTTTTTTGCAATTATGAAGAGAGCCGAGGGAACTACCTAGTAGACGTAGATGGCAATCGCATGCTGGATCTCTACTCTCAGATTTCGTCCGTCCCAATAGGTAGGAGGCAGGTGCACCAATACGTTTGCTTCATTCTCAAGCTGTTGTTTTGTTGTTTTCTTCTCCCAGCTGCTACTAGAGAAATAGCCAACACAATAAACGCCTCACTGCAGTCAGGTTTTGCTGACCTCACCGCTGTGTATCCATTAGTACGCTTCAGTAGCTGGAAAAACTAGGTTAAAATTCAATGTTTACAGCTCATCTGAGGCACATAGTGATACCTGGAAGAAGCTGTAATATTAATCTTAATTTTAATATGCCCCCCTTTCGCCTTTGATCGCTAACTTTTATCAAAGCACAATATTCAAGAAATAAAATGCAAAGGGTGTTGGACCGCTACTGAAAATACATTCTGGATGCTGGTAGGTAGAAAGTGAGATTCTCAAAAATACAATACCCATCTTGTTAGCTGATAAGGAAAATATAACTTTTAAGTGAATTTGGTAATGGTGAAAAGATGGTAGATAGACTGATGAGAGATAAAGTGGCAAAAGTACAGTCCCTGGTAAGCCTAGATTCATCTGTGAATCAAGTTGGGGGTGAATGTTCACCGTCTGCATACTCCATTGCCAGGCACTTCTGCCCAAGCCAAGAAAATGAGAGAGCAGTTAGACCATTATATGGATTCAGTCAGAGTCAGTTTCAAAAGCCTATGAATATATTGCCTGAGAGATGGTTAATTATTGAAATTAAACTTGCAATCAATTCTAATGAGTCCAGAAGATCAGTTCATTTCTTGGATAATGCCTAATTTGGTTAGAATTGTCTGAAAACCTGACTGCTCATGTCTGCACTGCTATTAGAAGTGCATAGTAGGTGCCCAGAAGTGGGCTGACATCTATTAACCCACCTGAGATAGATACATATTCAGTCATGTTATGTAATAGCAGGGGCTTCTAAGTTTGCTTTTCTCTGGTTCATTGAAAAAGCTGACAGAGATATAAAAGATCCTCAGTGAGGCCAAGTTCTTCTCTGGTATAAGGCCGTGCTCTTGTGAGGGGGAGCTCTTTCCCCTGGAGACTTTGCTCCTCTCTAGCTACTGTGCAGCCACGCAGGGCATGGATCCATAATGTGCAGCAACAAGTACTTACAGGCTAACCTCTTCAATCTAGCTGAACATACAGTATTAAACTTTTTATTTCTGAACAGAATGATAAAATTATCTGAGGCTGCAGATGTTGCTAATACTGTTGTTCTCAGTGGAAAAGTTACATTCTAGATTGGGAGGCCAGGATAAAATCATGGTGAGAATTCTAGGTGATCTGATGTTTTCAGGTCAAAGTGCCGGTTGTCTGTGGTTCTCTTCACCAGGAAATTAAATAAAATGTATTTTGAATCCATCAGGACTGCACAAGATTTGATAATGATCTGCTACACTAGAATTCATTTATCTGTAGAGACTGAGAGGTAGCAGTGCCTGTGCAGAGATAAGGAATGAAGTTAAAAAGACCTTTGGCAAAGAGTCAGGACTTTTTCTTGGTGAAAACCAAGAATTGTAGAGAGAATTGTAGCTTTTCTTTTAACCTGTATCTAATTATCTAGTAGAATTAAAAAGCCTATGGAGCCAAAATGTAATGAGGGATGAATCCTGTTAAGATCCTTTTTTCGAGTGTCAGCAATGACTGTTTGTGTTTGGGGGATTTCATAGCTATAGCCGGCCAGTTTGGGCCAGCTGGTCAGCCTGGTGTTCAGTTCAGGTGGGTTCTTAGGGCTTTCTCTAATAATTTTAGCAGCTTTTATGTTCCTATTGCAAAAGGGGACCTTCCTGCGCCTGCGGGACGTGTGCTGCCCCGTCGCATCGGCACGCAGCGAGGGTGATGAAGCAGGTGCCCTTCTTTTCGAGCCAGCTCTGTCACATCTTGTAGGAGTGTGTCGGGGAGAGCGGCTTCTCAAAGCTGCAGCGTCCTGGGCTGCTCCTGGCAGGCAACAAGATACTTTCTGTTGCCATCTCAAGCTAGAGCTTTTCCACTTGTCTGCAATTGTTACATAATGGTTATCTAACCTTATAGTTCATCCTCCTGGTAATTTTAAGGATATAAAGCCGCCTAACAGTTCAGCATCTTTCTACATGCTGATCTGCTCTTTCAGAGAGTCAAACTTCAAGGATTCTGTGTTATTTTACTGAAGTCTGCATGAGGATATACCAGTAGGATACATTACCAGGGTATATTGCCAGGTAATGCGTAACGTTAGGAAGAGGACCAAGCCCCTTGGCATGAAGTGAAGCAAAAGAGGAGGAGGCTTGTATGGGTAGGAGGAGGCAAATTAGGAGTAGCAGAAGCCTTGAATTTGCATTACGTAAGAGAAGATGCAAAAGTCTCTGCATTTTTCATGCTATCTTTAATACCATAAGCACAACTGCACGTTTTTTGCAAGCAGAATTAATGGTGAAGCTTCTTAGGCAATGCTAGTTGTTTACTGCAACTTTTGAAGGCCAAATTTGGAGATTCCTCAGGCATACGTAGACTCTGAGGTGCTCTCAACAGTAGCCCCTCGCTGTGCCGTTCCCTCTAACCTACCTGCAGTTCTTCCTTTGATGGGGAGATGCAGGAGATGCAGGTTTAACTGTGTCCAAATAACTGCTTGTATTATAATCTTGACAGGTTCTCTGCAACATGACACACACAGGAAATGATGTGGAGACTTCACTTGTTTTGAGCTAAATGCTTTAAATGGAATAGATGATTAATTTGTTACCTAGTAGCCTGATGCCGTGTCGCTCGGGTTGAGAGCAGTGGCTGCCATTCAGCTCGAAGGAGGAGTTCAGCAGTATGACGTCCTTTGGGATAAAATTAGAGCAGTCTTCGTTTGTTGAATAGCAGGGAAGCTGAGATTTCCGACTCTAAGCTAAGTATTGTACTTGGGAGCTAAGTATTGTACTTGGGAGCTAATGTTAGAGCAAACCTGCAGGTTTGGTAGCACTTGAACCACCTCGGTGGCCGTCCTGGGGCAGTGTTGGCAGGAGATTTTGTAGCTATCGCTGGCCAGTTTGGGCCAGCTGGTCAGCCTGGTGTGCAGTTCAAATGGGTTCTTAGGGCCCAGCTGGCTTATATTTGCCCAGCTGGTTTATATTTGCCTAGCTATTTTATATTTGAATTAATATGTATAATCTCTTGGTAATAGCAAAGCTCCTGCTAATGTGCTCGTTCTTGATGATCTTCCCCAACAGCTAATGAATAATCACAAATAAATCTTAATGACTGTGAAAGTATATTTTGGTCTAATACCTTCATAATCAAATTTACACTTTTTTCACAGTATGCTCTTTATTTCCACTCTCTTCCCCAAATTATATTTGCACTCAGCTAGCTGTGCTTTCCAGACTGTTAAATTGCATGTAATCCATCTTTTGATTCATGGGTCTGTAAATTCATGTGGAATCTCATATGTAAAATACTTTTATGTCAAGATAGGACCTTTGACCAGAGTTTACACATGTTTTCGCACATGATCCTCTTGGGAGACCAGCAGGTACAACAATTCGTAACATTGAGTTCTCCAAAGGAAAAGATTAAATACAGACTTTTTAGAGGAGAAATCTAATATTTGTAAATAAACAACAAAAAAAATCCAGCATGGGTATTAAGAATCAGAATATTTTAGGGTTACATAACAAAGGGAGAATGATTTTAAAAGAGAAAAAAAAAGGCACAAAATAAGCAGCAGAGAACTAAAAATGGCAGCTCAAGGAGGTTTCATGCTAGGAGGGAAAACAACAACAATTTTGAAATCTCTTTGTCTAAACTGGCCTGACACTTGACAGAGCAGCTGAGAAACGAGAATTGAATTTGGTCTCTGAGAGTGAAAGAGAAAAAAAAAAAACTCTATGTGGAGGAGAGGGGCTCTCGGGAGGTCTGTCCGTTCCCTTGGAAGGAAAGCCAGCAGGGTTTCTAGGTTTCTTGCTCACGTGCGTGTTTTCTTGAGCCCTCTCCGCAGGCTGAACCATAGCAATTGGCACTGCGGGCTGTGGTAGCAGGTAGTGCCTGTGGGATACCAGGCTGTAAATACACTCATTTTAGCACATACTCAGGGTTGAAGAGTTGGCTGTTAACATTTTAATAGATTCGCTTGAGGAATTTGCAATATAGAAAATGATACAAACCTTTAGACCTTGATGGTTGAGAAAAACCTTGATAAAAGCTGTTATTAAAACATCAGTTTCTGTAGCAGCCTGATGTATAGAGGCCATGTCTTTTCATTACACTTTTATTGCTGGTAATTCAGAGAAGATTTTGTCGTCAAGTTATTGTTCCTGGATATAAAATCATTAATTGGGTTTCAGATGGTTTGAAGAAAGCCTGGCTTGTTGTTTTGTTTGTGCTTCTAACTGCTCCCTCCATAATGACTGTGCAGCCTGTGCTTAAGCACCAGGCTCCAGCCGTTCTTTTCATTCGCATTGCAGTAGTGCTTCTAAGAAACTCTAGAATGCAAATTAAATCAAATCAGGTTTATAGACTTTATAATTTTTCTAGCTGTACTGGAAATGCCCAGAAATAGTGTTTCTTAAGGTGTTCTCTCCATAACCAGGAAGCAACAAGATGTGTGAGAGTAAGAGTGCAATTTTTTATTTTCAGGCACATGTTCAGGTTGAACCTAATAGTTTCACCTAACGAGGCCTGTTGTTCCTAACACGTAACCCCCATTTTTCCATGAAACTTGGCAAGATCTGATCCTGCTGGAGCATTATTAGGAAAGGTGAAAACTGAATCCCCATTGAGGAGGATGCCTGTGGCTTTGTGCTGGTTCTGCTTGCTGCTGGTCAGAAAGATTAACCTGCGCTGTCCAGCTGTATCTGCTGGGGAACCAAAAAGACCTAACTGTTATTTTTTTCCTAATTTTGTGCTTAAATACATTGTAATGCATTGAAGTTAGATTAGTTAAATGAGTTAGAGAAAACAATACACATATATATTTTTTGTTTGTCCCTTTCCTGCGACTGCCAAAGCCTGAGGAATTGCATGGGCTAAGAGAGGGAGTACATCTTTCTAAATTGATTTTTACAATGAGGAAAATGCAAACAGTTAGAAATCACAGTGGAACAAAGAGTTCTGTTACTGTGCTAGGAATGATCCATCTGATAGTTCACTGGGGAAAAAATTGTCAGGAGACTAGAAGTGTAGGCGACACAGGCAGAAAGTTATTTCCAGACTTTATTGAGAAATGAGAGAAATTTTTATGTCGTGCAGAAGAGAAATCAAACACTTCTACATGGAAAACCTGGAATGAGGAGTAAGCATATTTTAATTTCAGACCCACCATACTCAGTATTAACTGCTGTTTCACTGAGGTTCAAGCAGGCAGAATGTTCCTGTCATGTTCGCTTCATTTTGGTGTTCCATTTTTAATATGTTTTGCTATTGCCTGACACTAATTTCTTGCAAAGACAGAGATAGCAATATATTTTATAAAGATGGTTGTCCTGCTTTGCAAGGAGGTCAATTATTAATACTTACATGTATAAGTTAAAAAGAATTTGAGTTAAACATCTGAATAAGGTTATCTCTACATTGAGTGCATGATTGAAAACACAGAAAGAACTGTTTCGGTTTCATTTTTTTATTAGGTTATAGCCATCCTTCTCTGATTAAGCTTCTACAGCAGCCGCAGAACTTGGTAAGTAATTTATAACTTTAAGCATTTTCCAGAATCTTCCCTCTCCTTGTGGTTGTCTTTTTTATTTTCTCTTAAAGTGATAAAATGGCTTGATTAATCCATTTGAAATATGGTAAGATCTGCTTTCTTTATTTCTCAGTAGATGATAAAAGCTTGGTAGTGCTTAGAAAACATTTTAAAAATCTATGAAGATTTCAAAGACGTAAAAATGTGAGTGACAGAAACACTTCATATATTTTCAGGGTTTTAAATCGTACTTCCTTCAAACCTAGATTTTCCAGTTATTCTAGCTGTATTCTTGAATGAAGATACTTGAGTCTGAAAGCAAGTCTTTGTTTTGTTGGAATCTGACCCAAGTCCTTAGAGAGAATGTAGTGTTCAGAATATGAAAATAGTGATTTAGATCCAGAATGCTGTAAATTTCACTTGCAGGGACTTGCTTTGTTTTAGTGGCTGGTTCACATTTGCTTGAGTTCTGACAGTGCTAACAAATCCACTGTCATGTCCTTGAAAAATTAAAATAATTGGACCAGGGCAAGGTGATTATTTCAGTACAAAGTTACAACTTAGTGCTTAAATAAAGTATCTGCCTATTTTTTGTACTAGTTTGCTAATTGGAAACAACATGATTGAAAGGAAAGAAACTTTTAGAACAAAGCTGCCTTATAATTCACTAGCTTATGTGTATGGTACCTGGATGTGTGTGCACAGAGACTTAGCTGCACACCTGGGCCAGAGCTGTGTACAACGGAGCTGCAGTGACTGGCGCCTCTGGATAACACATCCCTCCTGCACACAAGCATCGGAGGGGCTAAGGGGCCCTTAGCAGTGGGATCAGTGTCGTTTTGCAGGACTTGTTTCTGTGGTTTAATACTGCAGGTAACCTCCTTATAGCCAACTAATATAAACACAGAATATACATCCATTCCAAAGCAGCTTGTTGGCAGTGTTCTGCTTTTCTCAGTACTTAATAAGTCATTAACAACCATAGGAAATATGTATTTTTCTCCTTAATGGCAAATATTGACTGTGAAAGCCAATAATCAAAGTCGCAACTTCTTGTGCCATGACTGCAAATATTTGGACTGTTGTTTTTAATTGTAATTAAATAAAAATGTCTTTATATCAACATGGTGATATTCTTCATGTGGTACTAAAAATATTTTTTCTTTCTGTGTTTTTCTAGAGCACCTTTATCAACAGACCTGCCCTAGGGATTCTACCTCCAGAGAACTTTGCAGAAAAACTGAAAGAGTCTTTGCTATCAGTAAGTTTAAGATGTGTTGCCGTATTCTGTAATTAGGGACACAGGAATGTCAAGGGATGTTACAGAATGTAATAGGTAGCATTATAGATTAAATGTCCACCTGCCGCCTTCCCTCCTAGAGACTGGAACCAGCAAGTAACAAAGTCAAACCTTTTTCCTCTAACTTGACAGCTGAATGTGAGAGGAGCAGATGTGCTCTGCACTTTCGATCCTGATTCAAAACGTGATGACAAAACATATTTTTTTAACTTCTATTTATTGTGATTTCTTAAGGAATGTAGTAAGTGCCTTCTGCTGGTCCTTGGATATCCTTATGGTTGAAACTGAGTGTCTCAGCTGCAGTTGGAATTTTTATTTAGATTTGTTTTCTTTTCTAAACTCACTTGATCTCCCATGATATTTAAATTGAGGACTGTTCATTATTATGTTCACCTTCTACATTTTTTTTTCTCTCTTTGACAGGTGGCTCCTAAGGGTCTGTCACAGGTTATCACCATGTCCTGTGGATCCTGCTCTAACGAAAATGCTTTTAAAACAATATTTATCTGGTACAGAGTGAGTAAAAATATTAAAGGCTTTTTTTTTATGCTGGCATGTAGAAATTGGTATTTGTTCATAATCAGAACTGTTAATGTACAACAAAGTAAGGCATGAAGGTTCTCGTGGTCAGGATATCATTCATTTATGACTCAACCTGAGATAAAATCCATTAAAAATTCTTCATCCAAGGTTTTGATTTAAATTGATACAAACGTAGAAATAAAAAAGGAAACACAGAAAATGCATAGAGCAGCGTCACTGCTTCTGTCTTTTCCATTCACCATGTGATCACCAGTGGTGACAGTGGTGTGTGGTCCTGCTCTTCTGCTAGATGCTGCTCCTGGTAATGCACAGATGGGCAGGAGCAGCGGGCTGCTCGCTGCCAGCTCACCCCTGTGCTACAGCAGGAGAACTGCCCCTCCGGGAGGCGGTTCCCGAGGTTGAAGGTCCATCCTTGTGGAGACAGATCTGAGATTATTTTGTGAACTGTAAGTCAGGTTTGTTAATCAGCCAGAACTGCCAGGATTTCAAAAAACTTTGCTTTTACAAGATTTGTAAAGCGGTATCTAGGAGAGAATCTCCTAAAACTATTTTGTGTAATAGACGACTTTGTTTTGAGTCTCTCTTACTAAATATCTGATGATCCACCAGGCAGAGACCTTGCTAATATGCTGAGTGCAGAGAAACATCTTTTGGAACTCCAAAATCAAGACCCAAATCTTCAGAAAGCTTGTAGTAGTCCTTTTGTTAGTCCTAAATGTCATGGATTTATGTATCTTTAATTAGTTTGTCTTCTGAAATGCAGATTGCAGTAAGTATCTAAAGGCCCAGCTCCACATTTTCATTGCCTGCAATTCAGAATATCACCATTATTAATGTTGGTACTCAGTCACATTCATTTATTGGTCACAACTGAGGGAAAACTATTTGTTATTTTTTGCAGAGCAAGGAGAGGGGCCATAATAATGTCACAAAAGAAGAACTGGAATCTTGCATGATTAACCAGGTAAGACTTTTAACCACATTTACAGTGGTAGCTCTGGCTTGATTTGTAAGGGAAGCTTGGGGGAAGAAAGTGATTTTCCTATCTTTGAAGTGAAGTCCTAGCTTTGTAAAATTTAGGAAAAGGTTAAGTACAAGCTGCTTCCAACAGATATCAAGCTTTGCTCCTCATATTCTCCTGCACCCTTCTCAGCTGTGAAACTGAGGGAAATTTTCTGTTATGAAATACCATCTGCCAGAGTAGAGTCCAGGTAGTGCCATGGAGGACACATGCAGGCTTTTATAGATAAAATATTACATTCTTTTAATTTTTTCCAGAAACTGTGATTTTATAGCTTAAATTAATCAAAGGATTGGTCAAAAATTGACTGACTGAACGTTAACAATGTCATCCTAAAGGATCAGAAAATTAAGACACAGGTGAAAAGCCTCTAAAAGCCCCATTCAGCTTTGACCAAAGCAGTCTTGCTACTGCCAGTGACAAAACTTCATATCTAGCAGTGTTCAATCTCCTTTGTGAAAATAATACCTTATAAAGGAATATCTTGCTGGTTCTACCCTCATCTTTGGCATTTGTGTAGTGACACAGCATTCAGTTCATTTACACCGCATTAGGGAACTTGGATGGTTTTTAAAATGTGAAGGATGGTTTAGCTGGTTGTTTTAGGGTTGCTTATTCTTTTTTCTTTTCCCCAAAATTATGTGCTCAAGTGGATCAGTTCGTTCATCTTGCTCTGAGCACGGCTGCACGCAGGCTTGTGCCAATACAAGTAAGAGGTTGGCACATCCTGACCTGAAAGAACAGGATTTTTTAAGCTGATGCAGCACCATAGACTTCTGTACTGTGATGATTGCTTTTTATGCAAGCTGAGCTATCTAGACATTAAGTTTCTAGCTTGACATAATTGAGTTTTTGTTATAATTGTAGAGGGAGGGAATTGTCAGAGGACAATTCTCCCTCTCTGAGAGGAATCCGCCTACTAATATTGCCGTCATGGGCTTGTACCCCATGGATGGGTACAAGATTCAAGGGTCTAAACAGCATGTAAATGGTGGAAATATGAGAATTATGGGAAATATGAGGCAGTTTTTGAGGGACAAATGTAGTTTGAGTGACAAATGTACTTGTTTAAATGGGTGAAGGGAGCAGTTTGTAGCACCGTCCGGTTTGGTTCAGAGCAGCCGCTCCTTACGTAAGCGCGGCCGCGCGGGCCTGCACCGCCACCTGCCTGCGGCCTCGTCCTCACCCTGTGCTCTGCTCGCAGGCGCCCGGCTGCCCCGACTACGCCATGCTCTCCTTCATGGGCGGCTTCCACGGACGCACCCTGGGTAAGCAGGACCTCGCAGGGACGTTTTCCTTTCCCCGCCGCTGTTAGCCCCTGCAGGAATCACCACCTCAGGCAGGTGCTGTATTTCCTTAGTTAGCAGCAGGGAAGGCTATAGGTTTCTGGAAGGTTTGCCTTAGCAGCTCTGTCAGCCCTGAAACACGCTCCTTATTTTGAGAGATGGTTGAATTACTTCATCTTTTGAGTATCTGTTTTCAGAAGACTCCCTACCTGCATTCTGGATTGAGAGTTTCCTGTCTGTACCAGTAAAAATCTAAATCATGAGGTTAAATTACTGCAGCACACAAACACTGTCACTTGTTTTTAGGTTTTAGGTAGACTTGATCCCTATTCTAAACATGCTACCCAACTCCCAGCTTTGCAACCAGTTGACTTCTTTGGAAAGATGAAACTTTTCTAGTCTGAGCACACTCTGTAAAGCAGAGTCACACAGACCTTCTCCTTTTGGGACACTTCCACAGAACTTGAGGCTTCGGAGTTAGCGCAGTTCACTTTGAGACTTCACAAAGCCCAATTATTCAGTGTTTCAGAAAATCAAATGAAAACAGGGAGCAATGAACAGAAATCCTCAGTCTTGGTGTCAGGTAGTTTTTCACCTCGTTGTAACTTTCTTTCTGTATTCTTCCTAGTCAGATATTGTTTTAATTCTTGTTTTTCTGGATTTAGGTTGCTTAGCTACAACTCACTCTAAAGCAATTCACAAATTAGACATCCCATCGCTGGACTGGCCTATTGCTCCATTTCCAAGGCTAAAGTATCCTTTGGAAGACTTTGTGAAAGAGAATCAACAGGAAGAAGCCCGTTGTTTAGAAGAGGTAAAAAATTCCCTGGCAGTCTTCACTTGATTTCTTTTTGAAATAATGAATAGCATTAGCAGGATTAGCTGCTTTTCACTTAAAGAGTGTTTTCAGGGATTGGAACAGCATGTGATTAAAAACAGCATTCACTGCTGTTTACAGTGAGAAGTTTGTCCCTGTCTTTCAGAAAGAACGATCAGCTGATCTGTGGCTATCAGAAGTCTACATAAATCATACCAAAGTGAAATCTCACGTGCAGGGGTAGTTTTTTATATCACAGTGAACTTGTCTGACGCAGCTCGGAGGAGGATGCCAAGACAAATCCCAGGGTGTGCAAACACCCAAAACAGAACCTGTAACACTTTTTTTCAGCTTTTTCACCTTTTCTAAAAGAGAAGTCTTCTAGACTAGTCTAGACTTAGTCTAGAGTAAAGCCTGATCCTACAGGAAGAGGAGGTGAGTGGGTCGCTGAAATGAGTGTTGCAGGGGCTCTGTGCCCCTCCTGGCCCAGGAGAAAGGGAGGCTGAGCAGAACAGAGTTTGACCCAAGCTGTGTGCAGGTACTAGAACGGGAAGATGTGTCTGTGCAGGATGTGTGCCCTGAAAGCTGGAAGTATTTCAAGCAAAATAGCATTACTAATCTCAGCAACTGGCACTACAGGGTTACTTAAAACTTTTCTTTAAGTCCTCATCAGCGACCAGATTTCTCTACTAATTCATCTGATTAAAATGTCTGCACTGAGTGACTAGAAAAAGCAAACCTGTCAGATTGCTTTCTTAATACATTAGATGAGCTTTGTGTTCAGACACAAAATATGCTTTTTTTTTTTTTCCCCCCATGTTACTTGGATGGAGTAACAGCAATGGCTTAGTAAACCTCCCTAGACTCTATGGTACAGTCAGTTGAAATTTGATAGATTTTTCCAAACTAATGTTAATTTATATTAGCATATGAGCTGAACTGTTTTTTAATTACAGTGTTTCTTAATATGTTTCAAACTTGAGGACAAACAAGAGGACAGTGATAAATCCTGGAGCAGCTACTTTATTCCTTGAGGCTCCTGATGCCTTCATAGCCAGGAATGGCTTTATATCAAGCAAGTTTAAATTCTGGTCTTGAGATCTAATCTTTCTGGGAAGAAATGTGCTAGTGTCCTGAAAGGAAAACATAACAGAAGTGTTTGATTTTTTTTAGGTGGAAGATCTAATTGTGAAGTACAGGAAAAAGAAGAAGATTGTGGCTGGAATCATCGTGGAGCCAATACAGTCAGAGGGTGGGGACAACCACGCTTCCGACGACTTCTTCAGGAAGCTGCGGGATATTGCCAGGAAGGTAACCGGGCCTGTCGCTGTCCCGCAGCGGCACCTGAGCACGCACGGATTTGCCCCTGTGTCCACAGGACTCCCTTCGTGCCCAACCCCAAGCAATTTTAGAGGTTTTTCACAGGTCTCCTCAGTAGCTGCTGGGATAGTTACATATACATATTCAGATATAGGCAATCCCTATAGTCAGCATGGTGTTTTTGCTTCTAGTTGTTGCACTCTAAGTGGTTTCCTTAGTCAAATATATTTTATTCTAGGTCAAAGAAGCTACTCTGACCCATTGACTATGAGTTTCACAGTAGTGCTCTTTAAATGGTAGTGCTGATTTTTTGAGTGATTTCAAGCCGTGCCAGAAGCGATGGATACAGGTAATATTTTTGTCAAAATTATTGTTTCAAATGGCCAAAAGAGTTGAGACAGAAACACAAGCTGACTCCACATGTAAGTGGTGATGTTCCAGCAAGCCAGCAATGAAAACAAGGCAGATGATACCTCCATACTCGACATATAAAGTTACTTGTTTAGAAGTGATGGCCCTCAGTAAGATCTGCATCATGCTTCTTCCCCCCAACAAACAAACTAGTGGGAGAAACTAATGCGTGCTTGTAAAGAAGAGCATAGGTGACATGTGAACATAGGAACATGAGGCCCTTGATGCTTTACTTCTGTCTGAGGTTTTGAAAATTGCACCCAGACTCCTAGATGTTTTCAGGCATCCTCTAGAGATACTTAAGGCTGGACTAGATAAAAACATGTACTGCTTTTGTGGCCTTATGCAGAAATGTTTCTGGTGCCGTTCTTGTAAACTGCCAATTTTTGACTGAGATTTAATGAAAAATGAGTTAAAAGCCCAATTAGGAGCTCTGTGGGCAGTGATTTTGAGTTGAGAAGGCAGAGGAAGGGATGAATGTTCCATATGGCTGGGTTGTGTTTATCCATTGGAAACACGGACTCGCGCTCCTCTCTCCACAGCACGGCTGCGCATTCCTCGTGGATGAAGTGCAGACGGGAGGTGGCTGCACAGGAAAGTTCTGGGCACATGAACATTGGGGCCTGGATGATCCAGCAGATGTGGTAACGTTTAGTAAGAAGATGATGACAGGAGGATTTTTCCACAAAGAGGAGTTCAGGCCAAACGCCGTAAGTATTTGCAATTATAGGGCTCATTCTTGAGTACCTGCAATGTACAACTTAAACTTTAGCCAGTCTCTCTCAGTCACAAGGTTGCAAGACTGGTGGGAGAGATGGAGAATTGAGTTGTATATATATTTATATATAAAGCCTTACCTAATAAACTATTCTTCAGTACCAAATCTGGCCACAAATTGACACCTTTTTGGGGCAGGGAGACTTGGTATCTTCAGAGCTAGCATGTAAGCACAGTCTGTCAGCAAAGTTTCTTCTTGATATCCATAGTATCATTTTAGATGTAATAAATAAAAAAAGGAACTAATGGGGGAGATAAGGCTTGAATGCAAAAGCTGTGTAGATGGTGCTGATTCCGTTATCTATCGCAGTGTTTCAATGAGATGCCAGTTGCAAGAGAAGATACACTAAATCCATTGCATCCAGTAGTCCATCTTTGTTTTGCTGAGCAAGACAGGCACTGTCTTTTGCTTTTACAACAACAGAAACAATAATAAAAGGCATTGGGGAGATAAGTGAGTTTTTTGATATACCAGCTGGTTTTATTACCAGTTTGGTGACTTGCTCTTCTAAGGACAGAGCGCTATGGTGATTGGCCTGTTAACATGCAGCTCTCCTCCTTTTCCTAAGCCATACCGAATTTTTAACACCTGGCTTGGAGATCCATCCAAGAACCTTATGCTTGCTGAAGTTATTAAGGTTATTAAAAACGAAGACCTTCTCAGCAATGCAACCCACGCAGGAAAAGCACTGTTGACGGGGCTCCTGGATTTACAGGTAAGCATTTGGAAGGCTTGCTATCTGTTTAGAGGAGAAAAGTGGATTAGAAACAATTTACTGATCATAGTCTGCTGGCTTAGATACTTCCGTGCAAGGCTGAATAAATGTGTCCTATTTTGAATTGAAGTAAACTTTCTGTTACTGACTTAAGAATGCTGATTTTATACAGTTGTTTTTATATAATGCTGCTTTCTAGAATGTTTTATACTTTTTTTGAATATATGTAGTTATTTCTGCTATCCAAACCAAACTTATACTATCCAACCAAGACAGTTACTCTTGAATAAAACAAGAGGATTGTAATCCACTTACTAGTGGAGCAGAGCAAGTGTGCCTTGCTGCAGCATGAGGATGAACAAGTTTCTGAACCCATTCCAGGTTGTTCAGGTTTACCCAGAGCACACATTCAGATGCAGGTTGCACTACGCTCAGTTCATCAAGCTCAAAGAGTCTCTTTGCCCCAGCTCAGGAGGTTCAAATTCAGTCGCACTTCGTGCTTCAGGTGTTCAGCAAATCGGGCTGTGCAGGTGTTACTCCCTAGGCCTGAGAGGAAGCAGCTTTTCCATGGGCAGGATGCCCGGGCAGAGCGGGCGCCAGGTGCCCTCTTGCAGCAGCTGCCACACGTGGCCACTGGCATCTCGTTGCAGGCTCGCTACCCCCACCTCATCAGCAGAGTGAGAGGAAGAGGAACCTTCTGCTCCTTTGACACTCCAAATGATGCAACTAGAAACAAGTTAATTACAATAGCCAGAAACAAAGGTAAGAAAGTCTGTGTGTAAAGAACAGAACAGAAGCTGAACAAATGGAGATGTAATGCTTGAGATTTTCCTTTTCTATGTGGCCTATGTGCCCTAGGCCATATGTGCACTAGGCCACTATGTGCACTAGACACTGAAAATACTGTCATTTTCCTAAACATACAGGCACACACAATGTCCACCTCCTCTTTGTATCAGACCTTCTTGGAGACCATGCAGGACGCACGTTATTTCTGACCTCTCTCATGTTTCTCTGCCTCTTTAGTCCGTTAGTGAAGGGACTAAAGCAGCTCTTCTTGTCCTAGGTGTGGTGCTGGGAGGCTGCGGGGACAGGTCGATTCGGTTCCGGCCGACGCTGATCTTCAAGGACCATCACGCACATCTCTTCCTGAACATTTTCAGTGACATCTTAGCAAACTTCAAGTAAAAAGCGGCTCCCTTGCATTGAACAGCTCAGATTACGAGATTAGTTTGCATTAATTCATGTCTCTCCACTTACAAGATAAGTGTAAAGTCATAAACCGAGGTTTGTGTTGCCTGTAGCCCTGCCCAAGGCGAGCAGCTCCAGGCACACTGGACGTGGCAGAGCCCTGGTCCTGGTCACCAGCAGCTGTCCCGCACCCCGCCATGGGGTGGCCCCCACCTTCAGGCTGGGTCATAAGAATTGCAGATTCCTCCCTACGTTCTGGCCCCGACTCTTAGGTAGTCTGAATACGACCTAGTACAGTCTATGTTTTCACAGACGATCACAGTAGCTTTAGGCATGTCCAGAAGCAGCAACAACTCTGCAAGTGTGGCATGAAGCTAGGGCTCGTGCCTGCCACACGGAAAGCGCCGCTCGTGAACGGTAGCTCTGATAAGGTCGGTGTTCCATGAAAAGTGCTGCTTCCCACCACTGCCAAGTATTTACAGCATAATTGCCAGCTCTATGCCCCCACATACAGAAGTCTGCCATAGCCAGCTGGGTCAGGATGCCATCAACTACTGTGCCCGGCCGCCAGCCTACACGTAATGCTGCAGGGACAGCAGTGCCCTCAGCCCACGCGCAGCGTTGTAGGCGGAACAGAAGTACTGATACTTCTTTCCTCATCCCTATTGACACTTCTTTCTTCATCCTGGATTTTAAACCTTTTTGGCTTGTCTCTTACAGTCATCTTGTACAGAGACAGCTATATGCAAAGTACATTGTTTACTAAAGCTTAGACTATCACATGAAGCACATACTTCCATCTCCATCAGCAATCTCAGATGGTCTGAGATTGTTTTACGTTTTGCCTGTAATGCACCGTAATAGCCATTCGTGTAGATATTACGAGTTCTACACAAATACCTTAAGGTACTTTGTGAAACTGCAGCAGATTTGAATTGCTTTATCTTAGCCATTACCTCGTACCAGGGCCACTGCACTTAGCCATTACCTGGTACCAAGGCTGAAAGGCCAGGGCCAGCACATTATTTCTTTCGCTGTAGTAGCTTATTCTAAGGCAAGCACAGTGCTTCAAGGGGCTCCTAGAAAGCCACTGTATCAAAAAGTGTCAACAATTAATTAATCTGTTTATCTTCAGATAATTGTTTTGGACACCTATTTGATGCTTACTCTTTGCTACTGGCTTAAGGCTGACTTGAACTGTGCCCCGTGCCTTTTTTTTCTTAGCTTACAAGGATCTCATGTTTGATTATATTATGCACCAACAAGGACCACCTCTGACTTTATGGCCCCATCAGCATTTTAACCACAATCTTTTTAAGTATGTAGTAAGATAGGAGGCAGTTAAGAGATTTTTAAGTCTTTCTTAAAGCTACCAAATTATGCAAGGTATCTTACCTGCTTTAGTGTTAATTGTGGTCTTCTCCTTACTGTTTTTGAGTACAGGTATGCAGCAACTTCTGAAATGTCCCTTCTGCTAGCTTAAAAATAATGGAATTTCTGTAATACTCCCTACAGAGCCCAGACTTCTGGTGCCTGCTGGCCAGAATCTGAGCAAGTTTTTGAACAAATACTGTGGAAAGCTCAGGGTTTCCACAGAGGACTGGTGAACAGATGGTCAACGGAACCTCATTGCCATCGCTGTCCTAGTGAGCACATTGTCATCAGGAGGAAAGTCAAGCTGAGAATATATCCCACCTCCTTTTGGAAACTAGTTTGTCCAACATATCAGTGCAGTAGTTTTAGGAAACATCTCTAGCAAGTCTTGTACTTTTACAGAAACAAAGGTCCAGTAATTCGAAGTCTTACCACATCTTCACTTTTATTATGAATACTCTAGGTGTTTTTATAATTTTTACTGACACTCAGTAACTGTATAATTGTGTACAACATGTTGATGAAGTCATGTTAGAGAACACATAAAGCACTACAGCTGAAGCATCATAAAGATAATATTGTTTACAGCATACTGTGGACAGTGCCAAATAAGTGTTTCAACAAATACTTATCTACACTTCATGGTGTAACTCGTAATTCTGTACACGGATCCATAAAATGACATCTCATGTGTAATCAATATTCTTAAATAAAATATTTATAAAGGAACTCCTCAGCCTTTTATTTTACATCGAGTGCTTAGTAAATATACTCTAACGAAGATGGGTATCCTGGATGTACAGTGCACTACAGCCCACCTCAGTCAGCTGGTACCTTGCTGGTGTCGGGGCTAAGACAAGAGTTTCTTTTTCCTGTCTTGATATTGCTGTGCCGCTCTGTCAGTCAAAACTTGAAATAACCTGGATGCCATTATGGAAAGTTCAACACTAATAAATATGAAAGCGCGGTGACACATTTTAATGGCAATTTTACTTATCCACATCTACTGCTCCACCCCACCAAGAAACAGAGGTTCCAACAGACCTGAGGGAGAAACAGGAAAAAAGAACACAGCAAACATCCCTGTTTCTGATGGTTACGTTTATTTACAATTGTTTGAAATGAAGTGAGGGCTGGAAGAGCAGTGCAAGCAGGAAACTTGTACTCAGTTTACTTAGCGTACTGTAAACAGTAGCCTAAAAGAAACGCAACATGAGTACACGCAATACGGAGCAGGTACCTCCCAGGCTGCAGAAGATGACGATTAGGTTACAAAGAGCACTCAGAGGGACAGGGTACAATCCCTTCCTAACCAACAGGTTCGGATGCATTTTTTTCTCTCCATTTCAGTTGGAAACCAATTTCTGTGAGAAGCTCCTGAAATGCTGCCCCAGGTGCAGGGTCACTTCACCTCCAAGGGCAGCTTGCTAAGAGACCCCTCCTCCCAGCACGAGGGCTTGCAAGAAGCTGGTCAAAGTACTGTTTCTCTGATGCTGATTTTATCTGCTAGAAAAACTTCTAATAACATTGTTTTTTCCCATCATCCCATAATTTCATTAGTGTGTGGCTCTATCTGTGTGGCATCTAGCAATCCCTATCATACCCTTACTTGAGAAGAAAATTCAGGGGGCTCGGTGGCCCAAAGCTTCCTAAAGCCAGTCAGTTGAGAGTGAGGATGCCCTGCCATGGTGCTGCATTCCCCTTAGAGCATTTCTGGGGTACAGGAGCGCTCAGTCGGGAGACACCCGCGACTGCGCGGTCCAGGCACCGTGATGCAGATTTCGAGCTGCCGGGGCCTGTGCAGGAAACACACTTGCTGTATCCAGACAAGAGATCCCACCTGCCCCTTAGCTCACTCACACCCTTAACTCATTCTTTACCCCTTCTGCTTTCACTTACCAGAAGGTTTTGCCTAGGAGAACCATGGAATTGCCTCAGCTCCATACAGCCATTAAACTTCTTGGAAGAATAAGCCCCATACAGAAGTCACACCCTGTTGGAATCAGCTGCGGCCTCACTCAAGCTCTCCAAATATGCGCGCAAACCGCTCTCTATCCACAATCTGTCCGTACTTGAGCGTGAAATAGAGCACGTCCGCGCTGTCGTAGCGCCGGAACTGGCGCAGCAGCTCGTGCCTGCGGTCCCCGACGTGGCGCAGCGCCATGACGGCGTGCAGCGGGCACAGCACATCCCTGCGCCGGCCCCAGAAGCTCAGGTGGGCCACCCTCACGGTGCGGCCGCTCTCGCTCAGGTAGATGAAGCCGATGATGCGGCGCAGGAAGTAGCTCATGCCGGAGAGCATGGCGCCCGCCAGCGCGGCCGCGCCGCCCGCGTCGCGGTGCATCTGCTCGGATTCGCCCCCGAGCTCCAACAGCTCTCCCGCGACGACGATCCGCCGTCGCGCCTCGCCGAGCCCCGACAGCGTGTCGACCATC
>JAWLRI010000217.1:2686318-2713034 GCA_034781795.1 Crypturellus tataupa | reverse complement strand
CGCCCGGCCGCCCGCCCGACCGCCCGCGCGCCCGGCCCGCCGCCCGTCCGACCCCCCGTCCGGCCGCCCTGCCCGCCGACCCCCCTCCCGCCCGCCCGCGCTCACGGCGCCGCTTCTCGCCCCGCAGAGGGTCGCGGCGGACATGGCCGAGTTCCTGCAGCGGCTGCGGCGCCGCGTGCGCGTGGGCGTCGTGGGCGGCTCCGACCTGGCCAAGCTGCGCGAGCAGCTCGGCGACGACGGTGAGGGGCGGCAGCGGGAGCGGGAGGAGGCGGCTGGGGCGCCGCCGAGGTCGGCGGTGCAGGGGAGAGCCTGCCTGGGAGCTAGAGCACTGCCTGCTCTTCCTCTTTTATTTTTTTCCTCCTGCTTTTAGTGATTGAAAAATTTGACTACGTTTTCCCTGAAAATGGACTCGTGGCGTACAAGGACGGGAAGTTCTTGAGCAAGCAGGTACGTGTGAAGTGCCGGTGGGGTGAGGGCATCCACCCCGCTGCAGAGCGGCCCTTGGGCATGATCCGGCGCTGCTGCTGTTTCTGTGGCAGACGGTCCCTGCACACGCCCGAGGTCCCTCGGGCTCCCTGACGGGTGCAGGGACCGTCTTCCCCTCCTGCTTCCTTCCGGGGTTTCCCGAAGCCACGCGCTGTTGGGAGCAGCTGGCCACGGGAGAGCAGTGACAACCCTGGAGCAGCGTTGCCGCCTCCCCGGGAGCCGCTGCCGCGGATGATGCCCGTTGCCTTGGGGTTCTGCACGTTCTTTCCTCTCTGGAGCTGCTCTTTATGCTTGATTCAGGAGTGCCCGGTCTGAGGAACAGCCTGGGATAGAACCGACCACTGCGGTGATTTCCAGTTTGCTGGAATGATGACATCTCCATTGCCTTGTGCTTGGCTGCAGTAGACGTTAACTGTGACTTTCCATCTAGGTCTTGGTCTCTGGCCCACAGAACTGTATGCTTGTGTGGAACATGCTAAGTAACAGTTTGTTGTTATAGTTTAAAAAGTAACAGAATAGGAGCCTCTAGGCAGCATCACCTATTTCCTGCAGCCTTGTTTTTCCTTAGTACTAACCGTGTCTGAGTGCGCAGTGTCTGTTCTGTCTTCTGAGATGTCCTGCTCTAGAATCTCGGCCCCTGAGCCCTTGGGTGTGTTTTCTGCTAGAGCATTCAGGGCCACTTGGGTGAGGCCG
This sequence comes from Crypturellus tataupa, assembly GCA_034781795.1. Taxonomy (NCBI): domain Eukaryota; kingdom Metazoa; phylum Chordata; class Aves; order Tinamiformes; family Tinamidae; genus Crypturellus; species Crypturellus tataupa. The sequence continues at coordinate 2,711,855 of JAWLRI010000217.1, read as the reverse complement.
TTCTTCAAGACGTCATCAACTACTGCCTGAGCTACATCGCAAAGATTAAACTGCCAAAGAAAAGGTAAGTGCGTGTGCACGCCTCCGTGTCACCTCATCCTCTGCGTTGGTGTCGAGCGTCGGCACATAACGCAGACTCTTAGCTCATCAGAAAAAAATACTTTGTGTGTGAGGAACGCGGAGGTGACCAAGGAGTACAAGTGGTGTTTTTATTCAGAGGTACTTCCAGAGCTGTTTATCTTCTGTCTTTCTGCCTTTTGACAGACAATGATGAGCATTTCAAATAGGACGTGAAATCCGTATAAATTTTACTTGAGAAAAAAGGGAAATTAAACTTTTATAGGAAAAAGCATTCCCTTGGTGTGTTTGGAATTCAGCAGTGTGGTGGTTTCCGTATAATAGAAGTTTGCAGTAAGATCAGTTCTGTGTGAGAGACATTAGTACGTCCTTCATATGAGGCTACATAAATGCTTTAAACTTTGTCCTTTCGGCCCAGAGCTAGAAGACTGGCCTCTGAGGATGGCAGGATGCTCCTGTTTACTTTTAAAGCAGAATTGAATAGGGCCACTGGATTCACATAAAACTGCAATAGACTCCTTGGTGCTGGAGGTCCCTATACTTTTTCATGCATACTAAGGCTAAAGGAGACCTGGGATTCCCATTTTCATTAGAATTAAATAAAACTTCTTGTGATACCCAATATTTTGAGCTATTTTTTCATGTTTTTGCTCTTGCTAATCTTTTTTTTTTTTTTTTCCAGGGGTACTTTCATTGAGTTCCGAAATGGGATGTTAAATGTGTCCCCCATTGGAAGAAGCTGCAGCCAGGAGGAGCGCATTGAGTTCTATGAACTTGATAAGGTGAGTTACAGCTCTTGGAAGTACATGAGACTGCTGAGCGAGGCAGCTCTGCTCAAATTATGGTTTTAAAGAAGCATTTGCACTTTGTCTGATTTTTCATTTTAATTCTTTCCACGTAGCTGAACAAACATCAGAGTTCAGCCTTCAGGAAAGAGCTCTCTGAAGCAGGAGTAGTGCTTTGCAGGAGGGTTTATTTATTTCATTTGTTTCTTCAGTCCTCTATGCAGAATGCTGGATTCCCATTTCACATAAATCGGGAATGGGAGAAGAATCCCTACTTACCCTTCAGTGTCCCAGCCTTTGTTCTGTGCACACCAATAAAATTATTCCTTTTCTTGTCAAATCCTTTAAGTCTTTTAAGCGAAATTTAAAAGTCCTGCCTGTACTACCTTTTATCTCCCTTGTACACTGCAAACTGTGCAAGGTTGAAATGAATCTGAGCCCCGCTACCTGACTCATGTTTTGGTGCCTCAGTTTCCTTCCCTGTAAAATTGAATTTTAACAGGAGATAAGTTGACTTTTTATTGGTATTTTAAGATATTTGGATAGAAATGTGAATATCACAGTACGTATGTTGAGTTTTTCTCTCATTATTTTTTACAAATTGTTAATATATTAATGTAAAAGTATTCTCAACATATTTCAAGTATTAATAGAATGTAGCTGTATAACACTGTTTTTTTTTCAAATCATTGAAATAACAGCACTTAATTGACTCTTTTCCTCCTTAACAGAAGGAACATATAAGAGAGAAATTTGTAGCTGATTTACAAAGAGAATTTGCAGGAAAAGGCCTCACGTTTTCTATAGGTAACTCATTTAAAATAATTTCATTTAAAACCATTCAAATTACATCTAAGATCATAGAATCATAGAATCCTTAAGGTTGGAAGGGACCTCTGGAGATTATCCCGTCCAGCTCCCTGCACACACAGGGTCACCCAGAGCAGGGGCACAGGGCTGCATCCACGCAGGTTTGAAGACCTCCAGAGAAGGAGACTCCACGGCCTCTCTGGGCAAAGATGAATCATATTCTCATAGATGTGATATACCCTCTCATTTGTATGACAGTTCTCACTGTGGGGGTGGTTGCAGGCTCTGCCTGCAAGATTAAGCTATTTTTTTTTTCCTTGTAGTCTGTCAGTTAGTAATTTTTCATTGAAATCCCTCAGCAAATAGAACTGCATTGCTTGTCATTAGTTGACAGTCTTTAAAAGTCAGTTATGTGGCTGGTTTTGCTCACTTTCAAAACCCATTGCATACATATGATTGGTCAGAGTTGTTTCTGGTAATCAATTATGATCAGAAATACTACATTAAACTGTTTCAGTAGCCCTTAGCTTGTCAGGTCCCCATTTGTGGGAAGAAAATCCAAAAGCAAATGCAAGTTTAAAGAAAAAAAAAATCATAGTCTTGCAGTTTCTCGTAACATTTTTGTGACTTCAACGAAGTTCTTCCTCAATTGTTCTCTTTTTCACAAATGATATCTTAAAATGAATTAATTTGCTTGGTTTGTGTCTGTCTTAGGAGGCCAGATAAGCATTGACGTGTTTCCAGAAGGCTGGGATAAGAGGTACTGCTTAGGAATTGTTGCCAAAGATGAATACAAGACTATTTATTTCTTTGGAGATAAGACCATGCCAGTGAGTATATTGTTTTGTACATACATTTCAGAGCTTCTGCTTTAAACCACAAGCCACATAGGTTCTAAACAATTAAGGATTGCCTGGGCAGTGGGTCTAACACTGAGGGATTGCCCTGAGCACAGATTGCTGTTCTCTTCCCTGAACACAGAGTTCTTCATAGGCTTAATACTGGAATATATCTGAAATTTCTGTAATTAGATCAAAAACCTAGGTAGCTTGATTTCATAAAGTTGATTAATGTGTATGGTGGTTGAGAGTAGTTTGGTAGAAGATGGATATTTCTTGCTGGCTGGTGATTTCATTTTTCCATTGCATTTGGAAATGTTTATTTGCCTGTATATTCAGGAACTGAAATTATCTCTCTCCCTGGTCAGTGGAGAGACCTAGAGTACCCTGGGGGCTTCTGCAGGCAGGGTGACCCAGAGGCGCTTGAATACTGAGCAGAGAATGGATGGGGATTAGCAGGAGGGAAGAGCAGCCACGGGCCTTGCTTGATATTTGGCCTCTGATCACAGCCAAGGGGCTGCCCTTTGACAGCAGGCAAAGTTCTACATGAAAAATAAAAAGCTTTCAATTTCTTTCCCTTGGCGCTAGCTGTCCCTCTGGCAAGGCATTGATCAACTGGTTCTAAACCCTGTAAATGACAGGGGAGCATTTTCAGAGTTCCAAGGCAGCAAGAGTTGCTGTTGACTCACTGGAAAGCAGGGTGGCCAGTGATGCAAAAATTAGCTATTTTCATTTCCTGCAGTGCAAACTTGTTCAGCACAAACTTACTTCTTTCAGGGCCCTCTGCTCTTGCAGGTGGCTCCCTGGTTCACAGAACTGACTGTGAAGGAACCTTTTGGCACTCCTGTAATTATTAACCAATTGCAAATGTCACTTGAGACTCAGAGCTAACAAGGACAAAACAGGGACAACAGTGTTAGCACAGGTTTAGCTGGCAGGCAAGAAAAGAAGCTGGAAGGAAGAGAATAACACAAAGGAGTTGCAAATGCCACGTGCTGGTATCATTATCTGTAACAAGTTTTACTCCATAATATTAACAGGCAAACAAATCAGAATTGATACTGCGTTTCTGTATGAAAGCAGTAACATCAGCTAAACTGCTGCAGATGTCACTGGTGTTTCTGAGAGCCAGGCCAGGAAGCCCCGTGCTGGCAGCGCTGGTCTCTGCAGCGGTTTCAGCAGAGGCTGCTCTAGACACGTTGTGCAAACTCTTCGCCTTGTGTTAACTTGCTGCTTGGCAGCTCTCAGCTGCCTGGAAGAGGCCATCACAGCTGTGAGGATGCAGCATCTGCTGCGAGTTGCAGCAGTTAGTTACTGTCTCAGAAACTAACCTGAAGTGAAAAAAAAATATGGATTGCTGTAGCTGTTAGAATAAGATTTGATCCAACTCTGCAATTTTTTCAGTTATTCTAGCTACTTCGTAAAAATAACATAGGCTGCTGCTGGTTGTGTATGCTATGGTAAACACAGGAAAGACTATGATAAACACAGGAAAGACTCCTCTGACTAGTGAACACTTCCAAATGCAGTTTCCACATGGCAGCCAGCAAGGTGACAGTGTCCTGAGGTGGCTGCAACAATCTCCATGCTGCACTAACAAGCACTGGTTAAACTGAACCTCAGTGACCAACCTTTAAGTCTGGGGTTAATTCAGACTCCTTTCAGAATCTTTCCCCAACGACCTGTATACTGAGCTGCAGAACATACATCTTCATCTGCCTTTTTCTTTTCCTCTGTTACAGGGAGGAAACGACTATGAAATTTTCACAGACTCCAGAACAAAAGGCTACAGCGTCACATCACCAGAAGATACAAGGAGAATCTGCGAGGAACTCTTTTTTAAATGAAAGACTTTTTTAGATGTCACACTTGCAAAACAGTTAAGACAGACTAATAACTTGAAAAACTTGCCTTCATTCTGTGCCATCTTTCTTAACTGGTCAGAAAAGGCAAGTACTTTGTGCACCAGTCATTCCTAAAGGGAAGTGTTTTCAAGTAAAACCTTCCTGACTGTAGAGTAGAGCAGAGCTTGTTTGGGATCATCCTTTCACAGTTTCCATTGGCACAAATACATCTTCTTTTAGATGGGTTTTGTTTTGAGTTACCACTCCAAAATACTATTGTCTGTCATCTGTTTCCCTGCAAGTGTTACTTTGGGAAGAGCAGTCCCCATTTCTCAGAAAACTCCATGTTTCTGGCCAGACTATTCCCTTCTCTTCCCTCAGCACAAGCTCCTTGAGGGTAGATTAATTGCTAGCAGGGGCTAAAGCTCATACTCTTGACAGTATAAAAGGCTTTAAAATCTGTATATGAAAAGATGGATAACTGTGGCTTTCAATTCTGATGACCTTGTTTTATTATTATTTTTATTATGATAGCCTTCCTTAGCTAACAAATTACTTTTGAGGTGGGGAAAGTGCTCTATATGTGATTAGTGGCTGCCTTGCAATAGGCCTGCAAATTTTTATGCCTGGTTTTGATTTTGAAGCTGCTATTTAAAGATCATGAAAGTTTTAGTACCTTTTTTAATACTACGTTGTGCTAAAAAACACGAATTACCTGTCATCTGGGATTTTCCTCCTCGGGAGTGGGAGAGACAGGTTTGCTTTCCCTCTGGAAGAACTGAGCCTGAAGTCCCCGACCTGGCACACTTGACGTGAGGCCACCACTGCGGCAATGCTGGAGTGAGCTCCTAAAATAACTGTGCTGCCAGTGCACAGTACAAGGAACGAGACCTTTACTGTTTGCAGACTTTTTTAATCAACAATAAAACAATAAACAAAATTAAGCAAACTTGAGCATAGTAGTAAAATTTATTTTTGTCATCACAGTAAGACCTCAAGGGTAACTGAAGTTTTAGTTTTTTTTTTTTTTTTTAAAAAAAGCTCAAAACTTTCACTTAAGATACAAGTTAAAGCTTAACAATCACTAACTATTAATTATTTATCTGACAATAGGAAGGTAGCTTGTGGGTGAATAATTTACTTTAGAAAATGAAAATAAACCATTTTTATGAAAAATGCAATGTTTGAAACAACTGGTCATTTTGGTAAATTAAAAAGAAACCAGACCTGGTGGTTGTTTGTTGCCCCTTGGTACAGTGAAATGACTGACCTGAACCTTTCCAATTTCACGTTTTCATAATATTTATTTCTACAGTTAAAATAATGGAAATAAACCACACTGGGTAAACAGAGCCCCCCAGGGCTCCACGAAAAGGAGAGCAGGGTGCGATGGCCTCACGTCCAACCTTCTAATGCTTCTCAGGTGCCCGTTTGGCCCCAGCATCTGCAGCTTGCCGAATTGAGGGTACAAGGATTTTAATGAAGGCAAACTTTACACCTGGAAAGATGCTTAAAGATGGTCCTAGTGCAGCAGCTCCGTGCGTGGGTACATGCGCGTGTGTATGTGTGGGATGCATCTCTTTGATTACTTGCTCCCTGGTGGTTCCTGTTTTTTCAAACTCAGCTGCCACACAGTATGTGCAAATGTTTGTGCCTGCATACATACACACCTTAACCTGCAGCCTGCTACTCATTCTCAAATAGCCCTTGCTAATAGCTGCGGTTCATCTGCTGCGTCTTGCACAGGGTGCGGGTGGACGAGAAGCAAACAACCTGCCTCTGCAAACATCAATAATCAATCCACAGGTGCTTGTTTCTACCTTACCGCCCTTTCCCAAAGCCACGTGCTGCTGCAAAATAAACTTGTCCATGCTGAAAGCCTTCTGCCCTTCAGCTTTTTCCTTTGTGGAGCCTGTCAGTGCTTCCAATCTGTTGCACTAGTGGGAATGTAGAAAAACCCACGGCAAGCACAACCCTTCTGCCCTCTGAGCCCCACGTGGGGCTTAGGCCTGGCCTCCCTGCCCCAAGGCTCAGCTGGAACAGCCAGGCCCTCCTCCCTGGTGCCCCCTGCTCGGCTTATATAAATAATATCTAATACAAAGTAGTATCTAACAGAAATAAATGGTTTTAGATATATAGTAATCGTATATATATTACCATAAAATATATAGTTATTATTCATGTATATATGTCTATATATTATTACTATGCAGTGGAATATATATTGCCGTATATCCTACTATATTTCTATAACAGTATACATTATGTAGTCTACATTAAGTAGCTAAAAAAATCATAAAATTTATGCCCCAAGTGTTCTGGTATCACAAAGCCATTGATATTGCAAAGCTTTTTTTATATATATTTCTATATACTTATATATATAATATATATATATATAGGTGTGCATATGCAGGTACTTACACCTCTTCCCTCTCTAATGCTAATCTTCAAAGCTGAGTTTGTACAGAGCAGATTGCCGACGGGTGCTTAAAGCATTATAACGTTAGCGTTTACTGCAGAGGAAGCCGTGTGTGGTACCCTCCAAGGCAGGGAGTGTTGAACCCACTACAGGAAAATCTTGTGTTGTTTTAAACAAAGAAGAGCAAAAGATCCCTTAGTATATAGCAACACATCTGAAAGTAAACAAACTGTGGTAATAATTACTCACCTTCACAATCTGTGTGCTCTGCCAGTCAGACCTCCTCGGAAGAGACTGTTCTCTGCTGTGAAAGAGAGTCTGAAGATACTTCATGACACCACAAGGGCTGGTTGTTAACACTGTATGCAGGCACCTGGCATTACACTGTTCCATGCAACTAACAGAAGAGAGTTTCATGCCAAATTTTTTAATTTTGTTTTTATTTGCAAAGTCAATAAAAATCCACCGTTAGGATCATAACAGAGAAAAATGCTTCATTTGGAAAAATGTCCGGCAGGCGAGTGGGCTCAGAGCTGAGAGCTGCACGAGGGGGACTACGCGGAGCCCGGCAGTGGGGAAGAGCCAGGGCAGGGCGAGCAGACCCTGTCCAAGCGAACGCGCTCCTTGGTCGAGCGCCTGCAGAGCCGCTTCAGCAGCACCTGCTAACAGCTCACATCGCCCTCACACATCATGTGGGGAGCAGGTAACTTGCCTTTCAGAAATACATCAGCTTTGTCCTCCCTTCTCCAAGTGAAAATAGACATGCACCAACTACAGGCAAGCAACGGTAATGGTCAGATCTGTGTAAGTTCCACCACAGTCAGAAGCTGGGAAGTCTTCACCACTCTACTAAATTCTACTGCTTAGCTTGAAGCAACCAAGCACTTTTTTTTTTTTTTTTTTTTGGTTTGTTTTAAACCATTATTTTTAAAGTACTGGCCTATAAAACCTGTTGCTAGTCAACCATGAAGGCACCAAAGTAAATTCACAAACAATCCAAAAACCCGCAATATTCCACACAGAAGCAGACATGATCTGAGAACATTGCACCTGAGGGGCAACTGGTTGTCGCTGTCAGAACTGCTGGGGCTGAACAAGCAGAGGGAGATTTTCTACTGTGTGGCAGTGACTTGGATGGGGAATGTCCTTCCATAATAAACAAATGAAGCAACAAATCCCTCCCTCTCAAGCCACTGTGTCCAGGCACTGTTTGTTACCAGCCAGGAGGCCCACAAGTGCCACCCAAGGAAACCTCTACCAGCTCACGCACCTACAGCGCCTTCAGGCCGGGCCTCTCACTACTGCTCTAGCAAAACCTTGGTTGAAACCCGCCCCCCACTAAGTCACCCGGCATTTACCGGAACCAGTTCACAGAATTAGAAAATAAAACAAAAGAGAACATAAACACCTCCAACCTCCCCCCCAAAAAGCACACAAACTAGGTCTCTTTAAAATACAGTTTTGTAAACACATTTTTATATATGTATATATATACTTTTTTCATTAATATTTTGAACTGTTTTCTTAAGTATCACCCCAGCCGCAACCCCAGCAGTTTTGGCCCATTCCCGCCTCACGGAGCAGGTGGCACCTCGTCCCGCCGCGCCGAGCGTCCGTCGGGCAGCGCCCGCGCCGCCGCCTCACGAGCTGATGACGTGGCCCGACCAGGTCTCGTGCTTGGTGCCGGGCGCCAGGTGGGTGATGACCACCTCCACGGCCTGCAGCTTCTCGTTCTTGGGCGGGATGCTGCACATCTTGTAGGTGACCTCGTCGCCCGCCACGGGCACGTACTCGCCTTCGATGCTGCGGAGGGGGAGCTGCCGTTACTCACAGGGCACAGGAGCAACTTCACAGTTTTGTGCCCGTTTTTATCACAACAAATATCATACATACGTGCTCAAGTAAGTTCAGTTTTCAGCAGAGCTGATCAGCTGCCCAAAGCTGAGGTTGATTTTGGCTATCTCGCAGCAGCATCATATGTGATCACTACACACAGCACCAACACACAACCCCCAGATTAATTAGCTTAATTAACCCGATTTCGGGAGCATTTGGGGCAGAGCAGCTCTGCCTTCCTACACTCCTTCCTCCCTGGCAGCACTAGAGGGCAGCTCAGGCTCGCGGCACCCAGGCATGGCACAGGGTACAGGGGAAGCTAAAGGGACCAGAAATTGTTACTTGTCCCATGGGAAATGCAGAAGAAAAGTTATTGTTTACTACCTGATTGTATCATATTAAAATCCTAACGTATCTAAATGCAGATCTGAAGGCATCTGAAAGTTAGGAGGCACCAGGAGCATTCCCAGGCTGGAAGCAAGCTCGAGGAGCTGCCTCCCGCGCCGACAGCGCTCGAGATCCAAGAGCACCCGTCCTAGGCCAGACCCAGAGCCGTGCCTGGGAAACCGAAATACAAATCACGATAGAAAAGCCATGATAGAGCCTTCTTCACCAGAGGTCTCTGCTGTATGAACCCGCTACAAATCAACCCCTCACAAAGCAGGCAATCAGGCACCACCTATCCCTTGAATCTTCATATTTGAGTTAGGATCAAATACAACTCGAGTGCTAAAAATAGGGTATTCTTCATTGTTGTTCTCGTGATGTTTGTTTCAAACTGAAAAATAAACAAACCCCAGTGTAACCATACAGGTAACCAGAATGGTCCTGCTCCTCCAGGAAGTCAGGAAGTGAACACCCAGAATTTCCTAGGGATTTCCTAGTGCACAACGGGCTGCATGCTGGGGCAAGGGGAAGCCAAGGAGCCAACACGACTAAAGGACGGCCCTGCTATCTCTGTGTAGCCCCTGTGTCCTTGGGCAATCACTACCCCAGTTGTGGCACCATCTAATCGTCCACAGATCCTGGTCTGCACAGAAAAGAAAAAAAGAAAGAAAAAATGAAAAACTGCATTAACTAATTAAAAAGTAATTTGCTGACCCAAACCTCTGAAGTTTAGATCTTCAGGTTAATTACTCCTGTTTTCTCTGCCCCGAAGGCCAGACTAGCACTAAAATCTACACAGTGCTAAAGGTGTATTCTTCTCCACCAGGAAGCCCTCCTTTCAGGACAGAGCACTACGCCAACGGGATCGTATCCGTTCTTACTGCCTGCACACTGACGCTGCAGGAGGCCGAAGCTCGTGACGAAGTTTCATTCATCCCCAGCAGGATTTCCTCTCCCATGCCCTAGTTTGTCTTCCTTCTTTCCTTGCTTGTTGACATGAATTTAAAGGAGCAAAAACAGCCTTTGGACAGCCACGAGAGCTCTGGACACACAGACAGCTCTGATTTCACACCCCGTGGTCGGCCTTCAAACTTGTCTCCCACAGACCTGACTTTCTTTTCTTTTCTTTCCCGCTGCTTTCTGACTGCCACTCTTGCTGCCTACCAAATGAGAGATTATTATTAACTCGCTGCCTCCAGTGCTTATGAAAACAAGCGGGCAAAGGTCTTAGTTTGCAGCCTGATTAAACTCACTTGTGAATAACGTCCTTATCGCAGTGCTGGCGCACCGGAGAGCAGCTGCGTCTGCAAGCAGGGACGCTAAGCGTTGTCTAGAAGCAGGAACTTGCCCAGCTTGTGCAGACTGTGTAGCTTGCCTGGTATGTTTGGGGCTCGCAAGACAGAAGGATTTAACAACATCCAAAGGTGCTGCAGAACTGGAGCGCTGCACAAGCTGCAGGACGAAGCTGCCTTTCGTGCCAGGAGGCGAGCGAGCTGCAGGGGATCCGAGAAGGAACGCAGGGATCTCCGGCGTGGTTCCCTCTGCAGCAGTCACACGCACGGCACAGGTTACCTGGCATTGTTTGCTGCAGGGAGTTCAACACGCAAATCTCTTCTGGCGTTACACACCGATTAAATATTTTTAGATCATCCAAGATCGTAGATAACCATATTATTGAGATCATTTAAATATATATTAAAAGATGCTCTGCAAATGAAGGTGGATTTTCACTGCTGTTTAAGAGATGGGTATGCATATTCCCATTCAATGTAATGGGTATCTGCATCAAAGAACTCCAAGTCATTTCAACAAATTAAACTAAAAATAGGAAATGTTTTCCTGATGTCAGTGTCACAGCGAGACACAATAGAACTTGCTTTAGATCATCCAGCAACTCCCATTTCCCAGCTCAGTGCCAATCTGCTACGGTGGAGCATTTTATCCCGCACTATTTTTAGGGAACTGGGAGGTTATTAGGAAATTACCTAAATAAGGAATGTTCTAGTTCTTTCTTCTCACAGCTGCTATTCATATTCCAAAGCTCCAGTTAAGCCTCTTGGGACAAAGACCGAGGCGAATGGAAACATTCTGGAGCGAGAGGATTTTGTGAATTCAGGGCTTACCCGGCGCAGGGTCCACATGTCCCTGCGCGGCTGCTCCTCGGGGCTTGGGGAGCCGCATCATCTTGGGCACATCCAAGCAGCCCTTTAGCTCCTCAACACTCTCCCAGGACACAGACGTGTTTGTGCAGACAGCAGGGCATGGCAAGGAATGAACCACTCTGAGTCACTAAACCTGAACGCCGTCGCACACAGCCCCTTTGGGGTTTCACAGCCCAGGGCCCTGGCCCTTGGGGCTCTGGCCTCTCCCAAAGGGACCTTTGCTGGGTGCTCCCTCATCCAGGATGGAAGCTGCAGCTCCCTGACGGGTCACTGATACATCTTCCTCTCCTGCATCCTTCCAAGGACCTTTCCCACCTCCATGTTCAGGGATAGCTGAGGCTCCACGTTTACTCTCCAGTAGCTAATACAACCCAAAGCAGTGCAGCGTGGCCCAAGAGAAAGACGCCGGCGAGCACAAAAACTTTGCAGGGATCTGGATTTCACAGGAAAATCCCAGCTTGCATGAGTAAGTTAGGGAAACAGAAGCTCCTTGTTCATGCAGGTATCCAGCTTGGATTCAGCCACATTAATGTCTACAGTGATGCATCTGGAAACCAAAAATCCAGGGCAGTTACGTCCTGTGCTCATTAACCACAAGGAGCCTCCAGGCTGAGGTGACGACGTGGTGCTGCTCTGCCCGGAGCGCAGCCAGGGTGTGAATCCTGCACTAACCTCCCATGGATTAAACCACGGAGCCAATGGAGAAAGAGGGGAAACCCTTCGGTGTCTCCCTGTCTGAGTGACACCCCTCCTGAGCAACGTCTGGCACTCTGCTGCCTCCCTTCCCTCCACACACACTATCCTGAATACAGCAGCAGCCCCAGCAGGGCATCCGCACAGGAGTACGTCAGGAAGGGGAATGGGTAGCCCCGAAGCAGACAAGTCATCCGGCGCCTGAAGTATTTTGAGGGAAACTGGAATTCCCAGCAGCCCCAAAAATGGGTCTGTACCCGCCGGGGCTCCCAGCAAGAGATTTCTTCTACTCCGTTCAGTATTGCTAAATTTCAGACATGATAAACATAAACCTTGCCGAGATCACAGCAGAGCGAGCAAGGAAACTACAGCAACCCCAGGATCTCTCCAGGGAGCCAGAGATAGCGCGAGTTGAAGCAGAGGAGAGAAAAAAAATAAAGCACGGTGCCAGCTCTACAGCATCACCATCAAGGATGGGGTCAGGAAACGTCAGCCTGAAGGACAGGCTGAAAGGCTCTCTGCAATGCAGCATTTTCCCCTTCGGAGCCAAGCACAGGAGAACTGCAGCAGAGCCGCAAGTTCCGCACACACCTTTCTGCTCCGTGAAATCAGCTGCCTCTGCAAAAGAGGACTCCTAAGCGAAAGATAAAGCTCTTTCCTGGGCCCCTGCTTGCAGGTGACCGATCTCCTTGTGCCACCGGGCCGGGAGGCTGCAGGCCGAAGTTCAGTTCGCAGCGCAGGGCCAGGAGGACTGAGGAGCCTTCTGTGGCCCCTGATTCCAGCCAGGCCGGCCAAGCGGAGGGAGGGATTTGGGTGCCCTGATCCTGCAGGCATCCTCTTCATTAGCTACATCGTTACTAAAGAACCAATTAGGGATTTTTAAAATGTTACTTCAGGCAAATTTGTTTTCCTGTATTTCCAGCTTCCCAAAAACATTAGCTTATATTAAAATCTCAGGAGCTCTTGCACCTCGTGCTCGCCGGTTGGAGCTTTATGCACTCCACCAGCAGCAACGCATAATTCTCAGTTCTGGAGAAGGGCAAAGCACTAAAGCCTCACAACACCCAATGAGCCATAACATCTTCCTAGCACAACGGCTTTTATCAACTAGAAAAACACCTCCAAAAAGCAGAAGCAAGCAGTCGTGGTGGCAGCTTTTCATCTGCAGATGCTCTGTGCAGAGCTCCAAGAAGCCTCCCATGCAGCAGGCCGGGAAACTGCTGCTGCCAGCGGTACCACGACAGAGCTGCCACCACCCTGGCTGCTGCGGACACTCAGGAAATCTCTACATCCCCCGAGGCTTAGGGGAAGATAAGTTAATATTCATATTAAAATTTCATGTAAAAAATCATATTAATCTGCAAGATAAGCAGACTGATCGCTGATGCTCAAAACATTCACCAGCCACCACAATCTAGATTGTTCCTCTCTGTTCAGAACACTCTATCCAAGTTCCTGAAATCCTAGGTTTCAGGAAGAACCGATACAGCCAAAAACATTCCCCTGCCACCTCACAAGTCAGGTCTGTCCTGATCAGAGCCAGCGAACGGCTCGCTGGCTCGCGCTCACATCCAGCTTCATGTGAGGAAAGAAGATGAGCAAATACGTAGGAAAGGATCTCATGACAAACACAGGCAACATCTTGAAAGGCACCTACACAGAGCGCAGCCATCAGAGTCCTCCTGGGCCATAGTGATTGGGTTACAGGACGCTGTTGTAATAAGCAATCCCCATTAAGAGAGATCAGTTGCTAATTCACAGTGAAATAAACTAAAGTGCAAGATATTATTAATTCATCTTTCTAATGCTGCCTTTCATCAGAATTAAGACAATGATATCACCCCATGTAGGACTGAAAGCTATTTCCAACTACTTCAAATACACTCAGAGTAGTTAAGGAACACAATGTGCTGAAATATTCAGTGTCTTAATAATAGCACTTTTTACTAAAAGGCCAAGGCAGAAACATCACCTATTTTTTAATTTAAGCTCTGCAAATGTACCTACAGAGGAAGCATTTAAAATAATGGCCCAGTCCTGGTTCAATAGAAAATAATCCTGTTGACTTCAAAAGGAGCAGAATTGAGCCTAAAATAGTGGTCTTACTAAAGCATATCCTTCAGTCCTGCAAATTCATGAGCTAAACTTACCAGAATATTTCTGAAAGAGCAAGGGAAGTGGTCTGATATAGCATATATCAATGATAAATTGATATGTGCTATAAAGAGGAAAGGAATCGTTTTTCTGCTACGGAGATGGAAAGAGTAGTAGAGAAGGGTGTAAGTGAAAGCAAGGGAAATACAAATTAAATATCAGAAAAGAGCAAGGGCTGTGAATTGTGGAAAGAGACTGCCTGGCAGGCAGCAGCTCTCCACAATGAGGTCTCTTTGGGTGAAACATCTGCCAGGAACGGCCTTGGCACTGCTGACCCCCAGGCGATGGAGGAGGAGAACGTCCCTCCCATCTTCTTCATAACCCTCTACCACCATGGATGCTCTCACCCGGCACAGACTACTAGGGCTTGGGCTATTGCAGCAGGGAGAAAGATATATTAAGTCTCTGAACAAAACTTGATTAATGCCTAAAAGATTAGCTTATATTTTGTACAAACAGAGTGCGGTCCAAAAGACAGAAAGACAGAAGATTCCCCTAGGGATTAGTTAAGCGCTTGCCGATCAGTAATGGTATAGGCCAGACTAGGTTTTCACACTAAAAGAATTAAGCTGTGATACAGAAATGTTTGTTTAAAGTTATTCTTGAAACAGAAAGTGTGTATTTGTTTTAGACAAAAGAAAAAGGGAATATGAAATAGCTTTTCTTAGTGTTGAACACTTCTAAGTCAGACCACTCCACCCACATGCGACTAGGAGTCCTAAAAAGCTCTGGTTTGCCAATGGTCATCATGGAGAAAACATTCAGGTGACTGGAAGAAGGCCAAGATGCTCCTTCTCAAAAGGCAAGGAGAGAAAACTCAGGTACCAACTGGCCAATTGCTCTGAAAGCACTTTCAAGGGGGAAAAAGATATGAGATTCAATTAACAAAGAAGTAAAATAAGATTAATGTTAGTCAACATATAAATTAAATCTGGAGGAAGCTATACACACAAGTAATTGGAGTAACAGAAATAACTTCGGTAAGGTTTTTGTTGCCTTATGACTGACTTATGCACAAAGACCAAATTAGGATTATAGAGCTTCAAAACCATATGCAATAAAAGTATATAGAGCTCGACCAAGTGATTAAGCTGCACTTTAGGTCTCTAGTATCTTTAGATCTCCAGAGTAAACACTGAGCAATCTTAACAGAGGTCTACAGAGAGCAATTCCTGGGGGTCAACTCCTCGTCAGTCTGGAAACAAATAGAAAACAGAACATCGCAGCTTGGCAGAGCAATAACTAACGCCCACAGAGCAGCCGGCGGGCCACGCGCTGCCGGCACCCCCGGCTGCGCTCCCGATCCTCGGAGCAGGGGACGATCCTTGGAGCAGGGGACAGGAACGCTGCCACCGGCGGGAGGGGACAGACGGCGCCTGGGGCCACCCCAGTGCTCTGAGGCGGCGCAGGAGATGGAGGTCAGAGCAGATAAGCAACTCAGCAGAAGACGTGGGGCAGGAAGGGCTAATGCGATTAGGGGATGTGAAGAAGGAGGGACAGAACGGGAATATGCAGGAGATTTTATCTCTAGAAACTGAAAGGAAGGGAACCACTGTGCTCTTTAAAATACGGCAACACACTCCGAAAAGGAAATTGGAAATTGCTTAAGACTGAGGAAAAGAATTCTCGGCGAGGCACCTGAGCAGCTCAATCTGTTTAGTTTATCAAAAGCTGGATCCAGAGGCGACAAATCTCTGCGCTGAAGAGAGAAAGTGTCAGGTCCTGACAAGCAAGGAAAACCTTACCAATAACAAACAGATAGGAGTTGAAACTAGACAAATTCAAGGAAGTTATAAGGCCTGACTTTTCTTAACAGTAAAGGTAATTAACCTTTAGTTTAACAGTGGTATAAATTTTGCAAGTTACAAGTAGCAAATGTTTAACATTAAAAGTCTTCAAATTAAAACTGGAGAGTGCCTGGATGATCTGCTTTTGTTAAAATTCAGGTTTCTGGGCCTATGTGAAACTCTATTTTATTGTAAGATATCCGACAGGACAACCTACTGTTCTTTAACTCAACAAACTCGTAGTAGTACAGAAAACAGCAAAATCTGTGGCTGCCAGTAGCACCTCCTGACTCCTGTTTCAAGATGAGGGTGGCACAGTACAAACCACTCTCCGATATGACAGAAACACCCGGTTTTTAAGGCAAACTGAAGTTAGGGCTTTCCCTGCAGCTCCGGGGACTTACTCAGAGATGTGCACAAAGATGTCCGGGCTCCCATCCGCGGGGGTGATGAAGCCGTGGCCTTTGGAGCGGCAGAAACATTTGCAGACTCCTTTGTAGACGGGGCCCTCGGAAGCTCTCACGGTTCTGCAGGAATACGCAAAGCAGGGGTCAGTGCTGGCCACCCACGGGACAACTTCCAAGTACACAAAAGAGTAAAACCATCCAAATTCTCCCTCTGCAGCAAGGATTTATTCTTGTACATATTTTGCCTGTAGCCTTCAGTGAGGAAAAAAGACGATTTTCTCTTAATACCATTATGAGTGAAGCAAACTCTTTTAAACAGCTTATGTGGCTTAAACAAAGGAGTTACTAGATCAGGACCTTCTCATCCCGTTAGTGCCCAAGTCAGTGGGTTGCTTCTGTGTTGGAAGAGGATTTTATTAGGAATCTTCAAGACAAACCTTCAGTAAGCGATCAGGTTGTCACTTGGCTATGTGCATCATGGCAATTTTGACATTTTCCAAATGTTAAATTTTGCTAAATTGTTAAAATAATTTTAAAATAAAGATCTCTGCTCCTGAAGTCATAAAATGTTTAAAATTATATATACTGATTAAAAAGGGTTGAAATAAAAATAAATAAATAAATAAAAAGAAAGGAGAGAAGAAATCTCCATTAAATCACTTCGTTTTTAGCTCTATGAAGCTATCCATGCAGCTGACCCCACCAGGATGTGCTTGCTACACAGAAAAGCACTCATTGCCCTAAAAAAGCCATTAAAGTTCAATCGCATCTTTCAAGAAGATAAATCACTGGGGGGACAAGACCCCGCATCTGCAGTGAACTAAAATTAAACAGTCCCACTGAATAATAAGCCATTGCCTGGCACATTCATCCCTTCCATAAAACCCCAGGGCCAGAACTGACTTAAAGCTCATTTTGTTTAAAGAGGACACGCACATTGAAAAAAAAATCAGAGCTCTCTTCATTTTCAGGGTTAGCAAATACAATAAGATTCCTACACTAATTAACAGCGATTAAAGAACTGTGGGAGCCAAAACTCCAATACTTTAGGTTGAAAGTGCCAGCCTAGGATTAACAGCTGAGAAGAATTAGAGTTCATTATTAACATAACAGTGAGGCAAGCCAGTCTGGAACTGGTTTTCAAGGTCAACCCCAATTACCAAGTCAATTATGCTCTTTTTAACAATATATTTCCATTACAAAGTTTAGAGCATTTGAGGTTTTTTTTTTTGTACCTGACAGCATACAAAATTTCCCTCTGCTGTTGCTGTTCTTTTTCATCTCATTTGGAACAGAAAAGTACAAATATAAATAGCATCAATCTTAATGAAGCCTCAAACTTGAACGGATAATTTTTGTAGAAAAGAGCTCAATAAATTGAAAGATGATAAAAGACATAAACACAGCAACTAGATTAAGGAGCACTTAAAATAGGCAGCTGCAGGTTTGAGGTCTTCCTTCCGCAGGGTTTCGCTCAGCACTGCCAGACCTCTCTTCCACAGAAGGATCTGCCAAATTGTGCCAGAAAGGGCAAAGGACAGACTAGAGCTTTGTGCTCTATCCTCAGACCCTAATTCTGAGGCCACTGAGGAGGTTAATGGAAAGATTCACTTTGTCTTCCACAGATCAGCACCTCCCTGGGGCGATTTGCCCCAGGCACTGGGAGGATTTTTGCAAGGACAGAATTAGGTAATAACATCCTCTGTCCTCCAAGAGGGAATGAATTGCTGCACTAGAAATTCCCTTTTTTTTTTGGTGGGGAAAGCCTCTGTATCTAACCACTGGGCCACAGAGAAGAGGCAAAAAAAGGGGCTCTGCTTTAGCGTCACTACCTCAAATAATTAAAAACAGCGGAGAACTTCATGCTCATTTTATATGAAAATCTCACAGAATCAGAGAGATGAAGGTTATACCTTGAAAACTGATACATTATTTTAGAGATCTACTTGAGCAAATTCAGAAAACTTAAGATGGGGATATTAAAGGTGACTACAGGAAGAAAAAAAAATCTCACTGCCTGAGGTGAAGCACCACCTCAGAAAAGGTGAAAAGTGCTCTGAAAAAAAACACAGGCACCTGGGACTAGCAGTCTGATGTGATCAAAACTGCCTGTGGAAGAGATGAGAGTAGAATCCTGACTCATATTCCAGATACAAGAGTCTATCCGACCCCCTTTACCTCTGCGATGGGCCAATCCTTCTGGCCGAAAGGCAGCAGTGTGGCTACGTCTGTGCAATTCAGTTCTTCTAATACTCACGCTGAAAATGTCCTGGTCCGTCGGGTCGGGAGAGGGCTCGGGATGAGGTAGCCTCTCATGGGAGACGGGGAGCGATCTCTCGACCTGCGGCTTTCGGGCAGACGGAGGGAGCCTGGTGAGGGTGGAGAGGAGGGCGACTGCTCGGCAGCAGATGACGGGGGCTCCGAAGACATTCCTGACACCTGAGGAAAACCTAGAGAGAGCAGAAGATTTGATTCAGCCCAAGACAGAAAAGTGCATGTAAAAGTCACACATTTTTCAGCTAATGCTTTTGCAAAAGCATGACTCATTTCCTGCAGCCGTGCACGCAGACCCACTTGCACCAATAGCTACTCTGTGACAGTGAGTTCATTTTTTGGCTTTCTTCACAGCTCCTGTGAATGGAGGCTCCACTGGAGGAAAATGCACAAGTACATCACAGCTGACACGGGGCATCTCGTGCATTTACTGCTGCCTCTCTCCAAGGCGAAGGCTCCCAAAAGGGAACCCTCAGCCCCAGCCAGGCATCCCCATGCCCTGTGCACCTCCCAGCAGCAGCTGGATTGGGCTCTTCCCACTCCTCTGGGAAGGGCTATGAGCAGAATTGCTGAGCTGAGGGGTCCGTCTTCCCTGCTGGGGGTTATTTCACCCTGCAAGCAGCTTCACTCTCTGCTGCTGGGTTATTATCACACCTCTGTCAAGAGGTTCTAACACCTTCAGCTCTAGCAGACAAAGAAAATCGTGAGAGCTGCTGACTTCACTTCAGTTCGCTCTGGCAGGGAGGGGGCAGATGCCACTTGCAAACTGCAGAGATGCAGGATACCCCAGTGCAAGTGTGAGCCCTTGCCAGCCCACCCGCACCCAAGGGCTCTGTGCTTGTGTTCACACTTCCAAGGGTCTTTCTCAGCCTTGTCCTCACTCCCTTCCTCCAAAAAGAAGGGAAAAGGTCTCTTTTTCCAACATTTGCACAGCAACTTCTCCCTAATCCGAACAGTCCAAGCTTCCAAAGGCAGGGCAAGGAGAGAAGAGAAGTAAGACAGCACCGCTCCAGTATTACTGCACAAATCCCCTTCCACACTGAAGGGAAATCTAGGGGGAAAATAAGTCCCAGCACGCTTTTATTTTAAAAAAATATATATGTTTTATATGAAACATTACATAAGTGGATGAGCTAGAAAGCAAAAGACACAGAGATCAGGGCCAAGAAACATTCAGCAGCACAAAGAGCTGACTTTTACACCAACAGCCTCATTCAGCTTAAATCTCTCATATTCGCTTTGCACCCTCCTCGAGCCTCCCACACTCCCCAGCCCATGAATTATGGAGCGGATCCTTTACATGACATTTGAGAGCCGCATTCTTCTTGTCAGTGACAAATTACCATTAAGCCTTCACGAAGTTAAAAACTAAAATAAAAATGCCTCTCAAGAATGAAGTCACTGGGGAACAAAGTCTTTTGTTTGCAATTGCTCCAGGTGCCGGGAAGGCAGAGGAGCCGCTGGTCCTGCTCCAGCGCGAGCGTCTCCCACCACATCCCCCGGAGCGGCGGCTCTCTGGTGCAAACAGGACGGTGCTTTAACCTGTCACACGTGAATGGTGTTTTAGACCCTCTAGTCCCATGCAGGGGGCACAATTTTCAGCAGAGACCGAGATGGCAACACCAAAGGGAGAGGATTTTCCAAGCTCCCCCTAAAGAGACCTGCTGTGCAGGCTTGTACTGAGGAAGGCTCCTTGAATTTTGAGAAAATTCTAATATAGGCTCCTTCCTTTTAGTGAATACATATTTAATACGGTAGGATTGTAAATCTAATAAGTTACAGGAAAAATAAATGGAATTAAAATCTCTAAATCTCTGATTAATGAGACAGCACAATTTGGGTCTTTAGACTAGTGAAAATGCCATTTTCACTGAATCACATGGTTTCTTCTTAATCTAAATACAAACCTGCTTGTCAAGTCACAAGCAAAATGCTCAGTTTCTCTTGTAGCTACAGCAGTGCTTTAAACCAAGCCACGATGCAGTACTCTAAAGTATCCATCACTTTACCTGGCCCTTTGGGAAGGAAAATGTGGTGTTTGTCTCCTTTTCTGCTTGTTTGCTCTACTCCGGCTCTTTTCCCACCATTGCTCAAGCACTGATGAGGTTAACGCCACCGACAGAATTCTGGAGAGAAGAGAAATCCTGCCCGGTGTCGCGCTCGGTGCTGGGGACACTTGCAGCCAGAAACGAAGCCAAAACTCACCCCAAAACTCAACCCTCCTCCGAGCAGACCCCGTTATGTGCAGTCACCTTGCAGGTACCTGAACACATCCGTAGCTGCAGTCACCAGTGTGCTCCGATCATCCACTATTTCACACAGGTCAGGGAGTTAAGGAAAGGTTGGGCTCGGTCAGGACCCGAAGCTCCCATGCAGGCAGCCTAGAGGATCTGTTTGTCCTGGGGCAACCTCGGAATATTATCCCAATCAAACCCCACAGCCTCTTCTGCAATCCATGGGAAGGAAGTGAGTGATTTTTCCCCACTGAAATGGCCCTATAAGACATAATTCTCACTAGTGTGACCCCAGATGCTCAGGCCACACACAAGGCACAGTAAGTACTAAGCAAAAAGAGTGGACAAGGATTTTTTTTTCTTTTTTAACTGAAAACCAGACCTGTTTTAAATGCCCACAGCTCTCAACAAGCACCTCTTTGGCATCAATGAACTACTCCTCCTCACAATTAGCTGAACAAACCTGTTTTGTTTATACATCTCCTCATCCACAGAAGTTACGGGCCAATTTGACACTTCCAATAATAATAAAAAAAAAACCCCACACTTGCCATATTTTCTTTTCAAAGCAAATGGCTTTTTTTGTGCACACACAAATGACAACCTGAGGTCTCTTTAACAGGTAAATACAGAGCACAGATGAAAACAGATGCAATAGATCTGAAATGCTACCAAAATCTATGGGAAAAAGAAAGTAAAAGGCAGGGGAAGTATGTAAACACCACCACCATTCCTACATATACAATCACTCCAGTGTTCTCTAAGACTACTCTGTGTCCCTAAAAATACTCTTAAAGCAGCAGTTTTCCTGAAGTTGTTCATCCTTCCTGGCACTGCACCACACTTGGAAAATACTTGGGTAAAAGCCAAAAGGGAGGGGAGCCAAAGGGGAGAGACTCCAGGAAGTCTCTCAGTCTCCAAATGGCTGGATTTTCACCCAGAAGACACAAGCTCTGTGTCTGGCAATACTGCGGTGTGGAAAGGCTCTTCTAACCGTGTGCGCTGCCTGGAGAGATGCCAGGGTCCGTGGCAACACACAGCAGGACACAAGGCACGAACGCTGCCCGCGGCGCCAGGCCTGGCCTCCTCGGACAGCGGGAGGTTTGCAGCTGCCCTCACCTCCGTCTTGCAAGTTTGTTCATCTACTTGAACCTCTAATAGGAGCCTGGAAATCTGGAAAATTGTTTGTTTTTCCTCAGGGCCTTCCTTGGACTCAGACACAGTGTCAGCAATGTTTTTCCTAGTTGGCTCATGTTTAAACGTCCTGCTCTCCAAGGGTTCACTAAGCAGCTGCCTTCCTACCCTTCTCCAAGGCAGTCGCACAGACAAACCCCTCTGAGCTCGGCCTGCTCCTCTGCTGATTTTGGCGAGCTCTGTATGAGCAAAGCACAGCTAGATGGCACCCTGCGACCCTCAACCACATCCATTCCAGCGTGTCTTTCCACAAGCAGCAGGTCCCTTTCCGGAGCCACGAGGCCCAAGGAACCCCACTCCCTTGCTGGGCTCCCCGCAGTGCTCCCGATCTCTTGAAGAGCCGTCCAGCCCCGGGCATCTCTCGCCAAGCTGCAGAGCACCCGGAGCACCAGCCCAGGGTGCTCTACCCCCTGCAACCGCCTCCTGGGCCCCCTCGGGCAGCCAGGGTGCCCACGCGAGGGTCCCGCTGCCCCGAGCGCCGTCCCTGCGTCACCGGCGGCGCTTGCAAAACACGTGGCATTATGAAACGCTGCGAAAGCTTCCCCCTCTCTGCTGCTTTGCATATGACTAATGCCACAATTAGTGCCGGTATTTCAATTAACACGAACGCAGAGCGGTTGCGACACGCGTCTGCCGCGGCAGCACCAGGATTATGGTTTAACTCCGGGCTCTTAAGCGGGCGCAGGGGAGTGACCCCTGCCTCCTAGTCACAGCTGCAGTGACCCTGCTGCTAATGAGACCAGGACATTGCCCAACGGTCCCCACGTCCTAACACTAATTATGAGGCAGCAGGATAAAGCAATGAAAAATCCCAGCACTTGTCTAGGATTGCACAGGCCAGGACGTCAGCTGCCCTTGGTGACGAAGGACAGTGACTTCCTTGGGGCAATGCTGGAGCAGCAGCTGGGGCAAAGCCGGGACAGGGCTGGCCTGGCGCTCCACCTGCATGTGCCCTAGGCCAACACTTACACCGTCCTGGAGCTCCTGTCCAAAACATCAGTCTGCGTGCAAAAATTGCTCTGAATATCACTTAGTTCTTCTTTAAAAAGCAGGAATAAATTAGACAAATTGAGGTAAGAGAGACCTACATTCCATGTCACCCCGATCTCTTCTTGTTTAAAGAACTATTTAAATAGAGGGACAGGGAAAAAGGAAAATTCGCCCCCAAGAAGAGCAATGAGAGGTCTTGCACGAGCATCCTCCTTGGGAGCTTGGTGGCGAGGATGGAAGAGGCCCAAACCCGTGGCAGAGGGCACAGCTGGAGGAGGCCGAATCGCTGCCGGTGAAAGGGCAAGGACAGAGGCAGCACGAGGAGCACGCACCAGCTCCCAGAGCCCGGCTCTGCCTGCGCCTTCCCTGGAGCTGGGCACGGAGCGCGTCACTTCTGATAGGCAGGACCGGCTTCCCCAGAGACACCAGTCTTGACACGTCCCAGGCAGGCGGCAATAGAGTGACAGGGAAATGTGAAGGGAGACAGAACACAAAGAAATAAAAGGGATGATGAAATAGGCAATGTCACCCAATCTGGCTCTGGTGGCCAGATACGGTTACCTAGGTCAGAATTGAGTCCAAAATGAGCATATAGTGGTACTTACTCCAACATCTTCCCAGCAGCGGCAGCTTAAACGACTCCTAAGCTAAGGAGGGCATAGTGGGGTTGCATAACTTTCTACATTTTTTTTCCAGCTCCTTCCTGAGTTCACATAATCCTTTAGCACCCACAGCATACTGTGGCAAGGAGCACCACAGCTCAACTGCCAGGTGCAAAAACTTCTCCTTTTATTGGAATATTATTATCCGTATATAAATCTTTTTGCATTTTTGAAACATTTTCCTTCTTCAATCTCCTCTCACATTGCAAAAAAATTCAAACTGATTATAGGCAAGTTTGTTTGTGTCCAACTTTGAGCCTTTTAAGGCTGCTGAAATCCCCTGAAATATTTATGTGGCTCAAGTGTTACTTGCAACAATTAGTTCACTGTATTTCCTCCCTAATCAACAACTTCAATAGGGGAGAACAGATCACATTAGAAAGACGTATAAACATAACAATTTCTAAGGCAAACAAGTACTGGCAGAGGAAACTCTAATCCTCCAGGGACACTTCATCTGCCAGCAGCGCAGCGACAGGGGCAATGCAGAGGCAGAAACCCCTCGCAGAGGAGCTGCCCTTAGCTGTGCTGGTGAAGGGAAAAAGGTGAAGCTCTTTTTTTTTGCCCATTTTCACTCTCATTTCTGGCTGCTCCAGGGCAGCAGCCACCCCTCCTGCTTGCTGCCTTGTGTGCTCCCCAGCAATCACCCTAACCATGCTGGGTCCCAGCCATCCTAATTAAGGTTTGTAATGGTTGTGGAGTCTCCTTCTCTGGAGATCTCCAAACCTGCCTGGATGCCACCCTGTGCCCCATGCTCTGGGTATCCCTGCTGGAGCAGGGGGTTGGACTGGGCAATCTCTAGAGGTCCCTGCCAGCCTCAACCAGTCTGCGATTAATACCTCATCAGGAAGCTGCTTCACTACCAGTTCATCACTGAGTGATTGGCCGAAATGCTTTAGAAAATAGCAAACCCTCTGTGCACGTGACACAGGAGTGAAAAAAAATCCGTTTTTAATAAGGAAGAAATACTCTTGAGGACCACTGGAGTCCCTCCATCCTATCCTGCTTCCCAAGCCCCTACATTCTACCTGCACCGAAGTCTACCATCCTCCTTTATCACTCTGACAGAGACCATTTAATGAAATACATTTTTAACCTGTGTTAAATGTCAGAGCACTCAGGCCTGTGAAAAATGCATGTTCCATTAAAATCAAACCAAAAGGAACATTATTTTCCCACACACTCTTTGGAGACAGGAGACTGAGTAGCAGACCTGTACTTTAATGGAAGAAGTTAATACAATTAAGCTTTTAGATCACTGGCCCGTTTAACGTTTGCATTTGTGTTTTGCTTCTTCCTTTCGCCACACTTCTCAACCTATTTTCTCTATATCTCGCTATAGTTCATACAAGTTTCTGATCACCCCAAAAATTCTTGCCAGCAGCAACATTTCATGTTCAGCTCTTGCAATTGAGTACAACTGTGTCAGTAACAGGAGCCTAGGAATTTTATCAGGTCTTTGCCAATGAGAACTAACTGCTAGTACAGACCTTCTCCTCAAGCATACTTCACCAAGAAAGGTAAAATAAATAAATATATAAAAGTGTTCAGCCTTATCAGCACTTCTCCCAGTCCTTTACTGCATGATAATGACAACACTCTCCCAAGCTGCGAGGGGGTGCTGCTTCCCCAGCTCAACCTGGCTTTTCCCACGTAGCCCTAGCAGGGCTGTCACCCCCCAGTGACATTATCAGACCCTGGTTGGTGCCTCCCCGATTCCTTCCCCCACTCGGACATCAGCCATCAGTAACAGTCCTGGCTGCATCCCGATGGGGAGATAAGGTTAATTGTGCATACACCAGCCGAAAGCCCTCTGAAATGAAAGAATGACTGGAAGTCAATCACCTTATTCCATAAATATGGGGACAGCCCGAGAGCCCCTGGAGCTCTCCTTGCACACCAGATCTCCCCCAGAGCAGGGCGGCCTCTCAAGGAGGCTCCTCGGGGCGAGAGACCCTTGCCAGACCCCGACAGGTTCA
>JAWLRI010000217.1:2642607-2680951 GCA_034781795.1 Crypturellus tataupa | reverse complement strand
ACAGGCCCCGCTCGCTCAGTCTCTCCTCACCCGCTCGATGCTCCAGTCCCTCCAGCATCTCCGTGTCCCTGCGCTGGTCCCTCTCCAGCAGCTCCACGTCCCTCTTGTCTTTCCATTCTCGTCTTTCCTCACACAATAGCTGCTCCAGTCCCTTCCTCATCTTGGTCGCTCTTGTTTTCTTCCATCCGGCAGCAGCTCCCTGGGCTCTGGTGTGCACCTGCTGCCTCTCATCTCCGCACTGGCCATCGCAGAGAAGATCCTGCACCCGTTGTCTTCTTCACACTCTCTCATTTATACACACGGGGAAGATGCCTCCAGCCTCATCTTCTGCGCTGGTCCACAGGTTGCTTCTCTGCAGGGGCAGGACTTTGTATTCCCCTATGTTGAATTCCAGGAGGTTCCGCTCTGCTCATGCTTCATCTGTTGGGATCCCTCCGACTGGCAGTGCAGCAGCCACCCCTTCCCAATTCCCATCTGCTGCTGCTTTGCTGCAGCAAGTCCAGGTCACTGTTAAACAGCATCAGTCCCAGTATGGACCCTCGAGGGACAATGCTGTCCCCAGCTGCACTTTGCGCCCCAATCACAACCCTCGCAAGCTCAGCAATTCAGCCACTTTGCAGCACATCAACCTGCCTAGGAGGATGTTCTGGAAGGCAGTGCCAAAGCCCTGCTGAAGTCACCACAATCGTCACCCCTCGGGATCCTCCTCGTGCCTTGCTGCGTCCTCTCTGCAGCAGATATCCGAGGGGCTGAAGCCCCCGTGCAAAGCAGGGCCCGTGAATGCAAAGCTCCCTCTAGGCCCTTGCAAACGTGGTCTAACACTTCTGCTGACCTAGTAGGTCAGGTCCAACATGACCTGCTGCTCCTCATCGGGTCTACAATAGTCCTGCACGGCAGTGCCACCCCACCTGCTCACGTGTGTCTCAGCAAGCAAGCTAACCCGCTGGAAATCCTGCCAAGGAGGTTAAATCCACTCAATTTCTTCATTTTTCATCAGAATTAGCCAAGAAACATGATAGAGGCTATCAGATCATACAGATAAAATGAAAGCAGGAGATCCAAAAAGACCGAGTTCACTGTCAGGCCTGCAAGCAAGGTTAACTAGTGGTATCTCCATGTGTTTACAACACACAAAACAAATTTACAAGTCAAACATGGTTATAGACAACAGTTCACTACTTCCTTCATTGTGCTTTAATGCAGCAAGGGCCCTGGTGTAACCTTGCCACACTGCCAAATTCATTAGCACTCCAGTTAGTGAGGGAAGAAAAAGAGTCTAGATCCTCAACACTTACCTTAGACCCCAGAATATCATTTCCAGGTGCTTTACACACCAGGACCTTGGCAAGTTTAAGCTCTGCTAACTTGTTTCCCAGTGTTTTGGGGGATCAGAACTAGCTGCTTTGTGTATCTGCATAATCAGACCCTACCTAATTGCATTCAAGTTAAAGATGTTATTTAATGGTTGGACACATTTTGGCTGAGTAAATTCGAACCTAAAAGAGAAGCCTAGGTGAGTCCTGCATGTTCCCAATATCTTTCACTGCTTGAAACAGCAGCTCTGGTCCCCACCAACTTCAGCAACAAGTTGGGAAGAGGATTGGGAGGAGCAGAGAGGCTGTTAGACACACGTGCTCCACTCTAATAGGATAGAGCTACCTGAGGAACCTGGTTTTAGAGACCAGTTTGCAAGAGCAGGTTGTACTTAACCACGGAAGCAGCAAAAGCGATGGTAGCGCAGCAGTATCTAGTTCCTATGGGTAGTTTCTCCAATTCGGAATCCCCAAGGAGCTGGGAATTCACTTCAATGGCCACCAGCAGGTGCCGGTCACCTGCCTGTGCTGCCACCGGCTTCCCATCGGTTCCAGGATCCAGCCCCTGCCACCTGATTCCTGTAACGTACCAGAGTGGCTGAACAGCGTCTTGGGAAGCTGCTGCCCCCAGAGCTTTTCCTCCTGGCCCTATCCCTTAGCGCTTCCCCACAGCTTGCAAGAATAAAACAGGGATAATGAGAGCCATGCCCCACAGCCCCAGGAATGTCCCTGGGGCCAGCACAGGAATGCTGCTGCCCCTTGGGAAGCACCAGCCCGACGCAGGGGATGAGGGGATGCCCCGGAAGCTGCTCTTTTCCCTGCTCCGGACACCAGGAATAGCCCTGTCCTCTGCCTGCAGGCCACGCGGCAGCGGGTTGGTCGCGCTCCCGGTCGCACGCTCTGTGCCCCGGCTCCGAGATCCCCTTTCGGCGCAGTCACAGCTCACTGAAGGGTGCAACACGAAGCTGCTTAGAAACGGGAACAAAAGGCTGGCAGCAGATACCGGGCAGCTGTTAAACACCCTTCTGCTCAGCCCTGCCGCACACGGCGACTGCACTGCCACCACCAGACAACCAACAACAATCTATTTTTTGGGGGGAAAAAACATCTTCTGCTCTCTGGACTTGCATCCTGCTTTATAATAAGTATTTTCAAAAAGGTTGGGTAGTTTGAAGACTGTTTACCACTAATACTACCAAAAAGGAGAGGTTCTCTCCTGTAAGTGCCACTGCCACAGCAAAGTAGGTCCTGGTTTAACTGATGGTGCCTGTACTAAGTTTGGAAGCTGGAGTGTAGTGGCTGCTATCAGATTACCCCTTAAACACATGAAAAAGTGTTCAGCTGAAATGAGTAACCACTAGACATTAAGATGTTACTTTCATTAGCAGTGAAAGGATGAAATCCTTCCCTCTAAGGCTGCAATGTTCTCCCTCAGGAATTCCTGCAGTGAAGGTTTTCCAAAGCTCCAGAAGCTTCCAATCGCACTCAGCCCCGATGCACTTAAAAACTACTCCTTTAAGGCTGGCCATATGCTGGATTTTTAATTAGAGAACGTTCTTAAAATATAAAGCACACAGTCTTGCATACTAAGTGATGTATTGAGTCATATTATTGCACAGTCATTTTCAATGTAGGCACAGAAGGGGTTAGTTATATAGCGTATCATCAATCAGCAATATTCACAAGAGTAATTTTTTCCACAGTTGATGCAAATATGCCAGATTCTATCTAGACCCCAATCTAAACAAGAAACAAGGGTTTAAAGCCTTCCCCGTCCCACCCTTATACTCTCAGGACGAAGTTTCAAGTGTATTAACGAGAAAGAACATGCAAACACTTATTTAAGAGCCGGAAGAGCGACCAAATCTGAAGTTTATGTCAAGTTTTGCTCTTCTGTTTCCAGGCTACTCACTCCATTAACAACCCTGCCCTAGGCAATCAGCTAGTCTTCAAACTCCGCTTTATCAATTCACTTTTAGTCATCATCCTCCTTCTACCTGGGATGGAGGTGTTGGCTTGCCATTTAGGGCCATTTGTTGGGGCAGCAGATGTCCTGGGGGCGGCACGGGGGCGGTTTTTAGCTTCTTGGTGTCCACTTTGGCAGGATGCTCCTCCTCTTCCTCGTCGGAGTCTTGCAAGCCGTACTTGGAGAAGTGTGCCACCTGCGCAGAGAGAAGGGCAGGTCTGTCACTGCTCGGGGACAGGACATTCACGATGCTTTTGGAGCACAAACCCAACCTAGCACAGACCAAGAACACCTACTGCATGCAGGTTTTTAGAGCCAGAGGTCTGGACTACTCTGGTTAGCACAGTCTGCACTGCAGTTGTAGCCGACTTGAAAAATATTCCACAAATTTAGTAATTTTTTGGAACTCTAAGTTCTCAGGAAAGTCCAACTTGCAGAAAATACTAGTAGCCTGAAGTCAGTTCGTAACTAGAACACGGACGTTACCTTAAATACCCACGATCCGGTCTCTGGGCGGTATTCCTTGAACCGAGCTCCCTGTTTCCGAGACACAGACTCTAGTCTGCCCTCGTAATTCATCTCCGCTAATCGCTCAGGGCTTTTGATGAGGCAGCGAGACGTTTTATCCGTCGGCCAAACTCCATCTAGCGTAACTTCAGCTCGCCTGGGAAATGCAGAAGTGTAGGGAGAACACAGAGTTTTGAGGTACTGGAGTCCAGAACTGAATATAGGGGCTCTAAGACTTTTTACATCAGGTTTTGCTTCAAAAACTGCAGAAATTCTGCAATACTGCAATGTGAAAGCACACCCGCAAAACTGTTTTATTCACATCTTTTAAGAAACACAGGCAATAAGACATTCTTACCCTGTCTAGGCAGTACGTTAAAAGAAAATTCCTCAAAAAACCCTCCCACAACCCTTAATTACCTATTTAATCCTTCACCAATAGGTGGTTTCCTCTCATCATCAGGGTAAACGATAACTTCTTTCCTACGGATATGCACTATGTCATCCAAATTCAGGTTAGTTAGGTTTACTTCTCCTTCAAAGTAAATTGATCCGTAACCTGAAATTAAGAAAAAAAGTGAAAAGTGGCCAAAAGTCCCAGTGCGCACATGAAATCTGACAGCACAGAACCTGGACTTCTGCTGTATTCATCCCCAGATGACTACCTGGCTTTAACACGTCTCCAGAGAAAATTTATTTTCTCCAGAGATTAATCTGCAGATTTATCAACTATTTTACAGCCAGTTCCATAGCACACATAGTAACAAAAAGCTACTTGGCTATTCACATTGCCAGCATAGAGAGCTCTACAACACATTTAGAGAATGTGCTTTAAAAATCCATATACATAATGTGATTTTTAAAAATCCAATAAAATAAAAGCAATGAAGAACACTGCTCAGGTTGAGGGTTCTTAACTACAGCTCAGGAAGCTCCAATTAAGGTGACAGCTGAGATCAGTTTGGCATCCACACTCTAGCACGTTTCAGTTCTGCAATTTTTGTGTTTAATGACAAGTTGCCAAAGCTTCTGAAAAGCTCAGGTGTGGAAGGAACACATCGGCCCGGAACAGAGGTCGTTAAGGTGACCAATCTGCACAGGTCTAGGTGTTTGGTACACGTCCCTCCACGCAGGGACGCTGCTTGCAGTCCTACTGAAGGTGGGAACTGGGATTCGGCTCCAGGGCTTGGCTCCCGCGGGAAGCTCCGCGCAGGGCGGTCACCTTTGCGGCCGATGGTGAAGTCGGTGACGACGCACTCGTTCCTGTCGTTGGTGAGGCGAGCCAGCTCCTCCATGGACGGGATGGTGTAGTAGCCAGCTCTCGTCAGGATGATGCCTGCGGGACAGGAGGGGCTGAGGACTCCGTGGCAGCAAAATTATCAATTTTGCCATTAAAAAAAAAAAAAAAAAAATCATTCAATTTCCTTTGAACACCTGAGCAGCTGGAGACTCCAAATGAACTGAATCAGTGCAGGGTAACCCAAGCCTATTAACTCCACAGCTTTCTTAGCAAACACAGCTGGTGCCAGGCTATTTCTCACTAGCATGATCATTACTGCTACACTCAGAGGCAGCAGATGAGCAGCAAGAAGCTCTCCCAGCAGCACTGGACAGAACTTCGCTCCTAGCTTGAAGAGCTGGAAGCTCAGGCACCTGCTCACTGTGATGTAGCATCTATTCCCTCTACCAGGCTCCAAAACATTCTCATCTGTTGATTCGGCGAATGATCTAATGATTCGATTAATAATTTAAAACATAATGAAGCTTTTTACAGCCACAACTTGTCAGCGGGGCATTAGGTTAACTGACATCCGTGAAGACGGATGTCCTTTGAACGTGACACTTGATAATTTCATCTGAGGCCTCACATTACCCGGGGGCAAACCACCCTCTTCACCTCCTCCAGAGCCCTTGCGACTGCCGCGCTCCCTCAGCTCTTCTCCAGCTATGAAAGTCTTAGATAAATGAAAGTTATTCAGCCCCCATCACATTTTTTTCCATCTATTCCAGTTTCACTATATCCCGAGACTAGAACTGAGCGAAAATACTGAGGTAAAGGTGCAAAATGGGTATGTCAAGTGGCATAACCCTGGTCTATATTCAATTTCTCTTTCAGGAGTGTCTAATGTGCAATTTGCAGGTTGATAACTACCAAGCACTACAATTTTAATGGATTTATAACCCTAAGATTGTGTTCTTAGCTGGTAATCAGCTCAGGCCACCACTATTACACACTGGTTGCTCTTGCTCTCCCCATCCCTCATACACTGCACAATGTAACACAACAGCAGCTGATGAAATTGGACTGCCCGGTGTGCCAGTAAAAGGATTTTCTGCACTAGACAAGGGACTGGGAAGCAAGATATGGGCTCTGAAGAAAAGCAGAAAAGGGAAAGGAGGGAAAGGAAAAGCTGAGGGTCAGACACAGTAAAAAGACCTTTAAAAAAAAGCATGTGTGAAGAGTCAGATGAAACTATTTCCCCTGCAAGGAATTGCCCCACCCCTGCCCACTCTAACCTGCAGGATGCAGGTGATGCACCGCGTCCGTCTCCTCGTCACGCTCGTCCTGCAGGGAATCATCAGGAAAGGAGGCATCTTCGCTGCTGCCCTCCAGGCCGTTCCGCAGGGCCGCCCGCATGTTGAGGGCCACGATGGTGTCGTCCACGCTGTTCTGGTGCCGCTGCGCAGCGCTCTCCGGCGTCTGCGGGATGGGCTTGGCTATGGGGTTCGTGTAAAACCTGGTCACCTCGTGGTGATCCTCCTCTTCCTCGCGTTCACCATCTTGCCTGTGGTTCTCCTCAGGAGGCACTGACAAAAAGAACCTAAAGAAACGAAGAAGGAAAAAGTCAGGAGACTGAAGACTCATGGGGACCAAGCCCTGTCTAAAACCCCAAATTTATTTCCATATAAGAAGCAGACAGCACCATCACTTAAGATGCCAACAGGCCGAGGGAAGCAGTGATTCCCCTGTACTCTGCACTTATCTAAACACCTCTGGAATTCTGCATCTAACCTGGGATTCTCAATACAAAACGGGAGGACCAGCACTCAGAAAACCACTTTGTTTCCTCGCTACACGTGGTGGAGATATATGTAGAAAGGCATCGCTCTGAATTCCAGGAGGAAAAGGACTCATTTTGACCTTGCAGGAGGAACAGACGGCTAGTTCAAGGGAAGGGAATCCCCAGTAATAAATGAACTCATTTTTAATGAGCAGCTGACATTCCTTAGAAAAAATAACTACCTATTTACTCAAAATAATTTAGAGACCAACAGCTAGTTTGCATTTCTCACAAGCATGAATCCACGTACCGGTCTCCATTCTCGGGATACTCCGACGGAGAAGCCAGGTCTTCGTTTTCACGACTGACAGGTGAAAATAGGTTGCTATTGTTGAGGTTTTTCAAAACCAACTTTTTGATGCTTTTCCTAAAAACAAGGAAAGAAGAGTTTAAACAAATTCACTGGATAAGTATGTACCTCATGGATAATTTGGCAGCTCCAGTGACTGAGAGCCATGTAAGATCTGTTGCCACAATCATGATGGATGAAGTCTATTTGAACACTACAACAGCTGCCTTAATAAATAAATAAAATAAAACCACACATTTTTTAGAAAGCCATTTAAGGCACTGGCTTCTGAATAGGCTTAATACAGGCAAACACATGAAGAACCAGTGTTAGGTTATGAAAGTATCAGCAACTGCCTTCATACTGAACTGCATTAGCAAACTTGATGAGTCTCTGGTTTCAGAAACAAGAAGAGTTGCAGTATATCATCATTCTTCCTAACAATTTATAGTTGACCTTATAGGCAGCTTCATTCCAGCCACAGGATGATCTCAATTAACAGATTAACTAGAGCCAGCAATTAAAGCTGACCATTTCCATCCTCTCTGCAATCAACACTTGTAGACAAGTTACACAAACCCAGTTTTGCTGTTCGTATTTGAGCCAGGTCAAACACTCCCCTGCAGCCAGAGGATGCAATAAAGGAGTTTACTTAAGGTGGTCAGAGCCTTGGAGCAGGGTATCCAACCTGACTAGAAGTTTCAGGTGTAGTTTTTGCCCATACCCATCTTCACATGAATGAATCAGGAGTTCTTATCAGAGTAACAAATAACCAAGGAGAACAAAGGACAGAGGATATTACATAAAGGTACTTTTCAGTACGTCATTAATGACACAGCTGTTCTCCTTTCCCTCCAAGGGGCACAAAAGCAACTCACTTGGGCATGAAAGCGCCGTTGGACAAGGAGGGCTCGTCGTCATCAAGCCCATCGAAAAGGTGGGACTTGGCAGAGCCGGCGGTCTGCAGGGCCTTGGGGCGCACGCGGGTGGCGGGGCGCGGGGTCAGCTTGTAGTGCGTGGGCGTCGTCAGGGCCTTCTGGGCTGCCGGGTTAGTTGGCTTCAGTCTCTGAAAGAATGAGACGTAGAACTGGATTTTCACACCGTTCGAGCCTGAGCAAGGATTTATTTTGTTTTCTTTTAAAACAAACTGGCAGGACAAAAAGTGTCTGTCAGAATCAAAGCTCACATACATAATTCCAAGTTAACATAGACAATTGCACACCTCTATTCTCAGCTAGCAGCAGTAAACACAAGAATTCTACAGCTCAGGCTTCAAAATGGCCAAAAGCAGCAGAGGAAACCACAGCACGTGCAGTTTTAGGGTCCTGCAGGGCATAAAAAGCCTCTGCGCCAGGACGAGTGTATGGATGGCAAAGCAACAAGTTGCTCCCTGCTGCTTAAGTGAAGATACAACAGAGCCCAACACGTTAACGTCACCTCAAAACGGACCCGCCAGGGCAACACTCACCTCTTCCTTTTTCTTTGGGTCTGACATGGGGTTTCTGAAGAGCGGGGAGTCGCCGAAGGGCGAGTAGGTCAAGCTGTTGAGATGCTGCTGCAGGACTGCCTGCTGGGCGGCCGACGCGTTCGGGTCCGTCAGCGCTACGAGAAGAACAGCAGCGTTTGGGCAAACTCCAGAATTCATTTTACCAATAGAACCTATTTTTACTAATAGAACTCATAGAAAAGCCATCTTCTCCAAAGACTTCCTTAATGAATTCAAATTTATACACAGACTTCAGGGTTCTTTCCCTGGCACTTCAGTCACCATTTCTACACGACACTGGAGGAGGAAAAGGTCCTCTCATTCCTCTTGCGCATCCCAATCTGCACCCGTGCTCAAGAGGACCTCACAGTGAAGAGCCTCAACAGCAGAGGAGTCTGTGCGAGCAAGGGGGTAGTTCAGGGGTGTTCCCCCTGCCTTTGAAAATTGTTCCCCTGACTTAACAGCCTTGGAGCAACAAGTCTACACACACCACTCAAAGTGCCACAACCACCAAAAAAAGATGAGGAGAGGTACACACTGCAGCCTGTAGAGGAGTCAAACTAAAGACCACTCATTTGGCCAACAGAAGAGCACGCTTTGCTAATCAAATCCCTCTAACTGGCCTAGCTGGAACTATTTAAGAAGCTAAAAACACAGCGCCCTTCCTTCTTTTTTGGTGTTTTCTTTTGCTGCCCCACACGCAGCGTGGAGAAATATCTTAGTGATTTGGAAGAAGCAGCTCTAAAACAGCTGCAACTATTACTGTTAGGTACCACCGAACTACTGAAAGGATAACCAGCATGAACAGGTTGTCACAAACATGGTCTACGTTGCTGCTGAAGACAACGGCAGCCTCAGAGCCTGCTCACACATTTTCCTTTCCTCTCTAGAGGGTTTGGTCTGACGTTTAGGCACATCCCAAACAAGACAGGAAGCAGCAGGGACACTTGGGCAGCTGCACTTACCTACAGCAGGCTGAGGAGCTCCAAACCCCAGAGTGGCTGTGGATGTATTGAATCCTGGCGCTCCGAACGCTCCTGTTCCTAGCGTCCCACCTAGTTTAGGCTGGGTATTCCCAAATAAAGAAGTCTGTCCAGCCCCAAGAGCTAAGGGGAAACAGATAGGTGTTATTTAGCACAGAACTGTAGAAATGTTTAGAAGCCAATCTGTACCACAAAGGAAATCATCTGCTAGGTGGCAAGATTCAACCTGTTTGTGAATGTGACAGTCACTGAAGCCAGGGGAACACAATTCCCAAAAGGGGATTATTAGGGAGCCTGCAGGCAGCACAGGGTTGCCAGCAGGTTTCCGAACCACCAGCCACCAGTGCTGCTCCTGCCGCACTTGACGGCAGCAGGACCCGTTTCTAGAGAGGCTGGTCGAAGCCTGTGGGCTTCTGTGCCGGGTGGGAAGGGCTGTCACACCTCACCGCTTCCCACCAGCACGTGGCCAACAGCTTCACCCTCCAAAGCAGCATCTGGGCTCTCATCTCCGAAGAGAAGCTGCGCGCAGCCGGGGTGGACACCAAAGCCCTCCCAAAGGGAACCCCGACCCAGCACTTCCACCTCCGCTCAGCTCCGATGGATGCAGAGACCCACAACCTCAGCCCAGGGACACGCGCAGCCGTCGCCACCAGCCTGCTTACCTGTCCCGAAGCCCGTCCCCAGCCCGGTGCCCAGCGTCCCCGTCGCCGGCTTATTTCCGAACAAACTATTTCCAGCAGTGTTGGCGCCGAACCCTGCAAGAACAGAAACGGCTTATTCATCTAAGGACATGAGAAGAGCGGAAAGGGGAAATCTACAGCAAGTAAGAATCACCTGCTTGCAGGCTGCTCTACCGTAATTAAGCTCATATTTCATGCACTCTTTCCAACAGAGATTCAGCTCAAACAAGAGAAGTTTTCAATGGTATTAGAACAAATTTTGGCCTACAAATACAGTATTGAAAAAACAGGCATAGAAAAACACTTTCTTGCCTTTAGACACTTTTAAGACGTCGAAATTTTATTGAAAGAAAGGACATCACGGGGCTGTGTTTGGCAACAAGATGTGCGAAAGTTTCTCAAATGGGAACGAGTCCCACATTACACTGCTTATACCACACAAACGTGTCTGATTCTTACTGACAAAGCAGTTAGATCCATAAGTGCACAGCTCAGTGCACTATTTAATGGTAATAAATGCTAGTCTAACACTAGATCACTTAAATTCAAGATTGTGAAACCATCCAATTAAAACACCGATTAGTACACAGACTAAACAGAACTAGAAAACTGCAGACATGGACTGATATCAGAAATACCTCTGAGCAAGCTTCACTTCTCTGCAAGTTGCACCACTGCAAGCAGAGCAGGAAAAATAAGTCCCTGGAATCACTATCATTCACTACTAAAAGGTGTTGGGGGCTGCCTGTAACGTGGTCTTAGCTGAGTAGTCTTAGCTGAGAGCAGAACATGGGACCTACAGGCAAATTTTTCAAGCAAGAGCTGTGATAATGGACTGTTTGTCCAACCTTAGACACCGCAAAACCGTCTCCACTAAGATGCTCTCACAGAGATCCGGACAGGTCCCTCCCTCCTCCTCTCATGGGAGGCTGCTCTGCAGGGCAGCTGCTTTTTAGACTTTTTTAACATATATCAAAACAGATGTCTATACCTTAAACATTCAAAGAAGAGCTTTTGACAGAAGCTTTTAAGAGCATCACTGACTCGAACTCTCAGTGCCTGTTTCTCCTGCTCAACCACATTCCCTCCCTAACAGGAGGGCCGAGGGCAACCAAACACCAGGCAGTCCTTGAGGAGCTCCTGACTCGTCACATTCTTGGGAAAGATGACAGCTACAAATCACACGGGCAGTTCCACTTGCTCCAGTGCAAGACTTCCTTGCCCTGCCACGGAGCTACAGACACCCTTATGAGCATTTGTGCCCCTTTCCTTCCCGTTGGTGCCAGCACGGCTTACCTGAGAATTTGGGCATTCACAATCATTTGGCTTACGATACTGAGCAGCCTGGTGTGTGGTATATGCAGTGCAATTTTAAGCAATTGAATGCCACTTTCTATAGGTAGCAAAATTGGAAGTGTTTGTATCGGTTCCTAAAGTCAGGGTTGGTTTGTTACCAAAGAGGCCGCCGCCAGTGGTCGTGCCGAACGAGGGAGCGCTGGTCGTGGTGGTTCCAAATCCGGCCGGCTTGTTACCAAACAGCGTCTGAAAGGAAGAGAATTTCGGTTTAACACCAGGTCGATTCACAGGAACAACTATAGTCACAGTTCACTGCGGGCAAGAAAGCTGAACTAGAGCAAGCAGAGCTTCAATCCCACCGCCGATCGCTCCCCTACAGCGAGGTGTTATTTGCAAGCCACATGCACTAGCACTGTACGACAAGACCTTGCAGAAATGAGTATCCTCTCTCCTTTACCCAACTCCACACAGAATACAGCAAACCAAAGACTCACCCTCAAGATTAAAGTTAATTTTGGATAAGTATTACAAACTAAACACCTGCATCTCCAGCCCTACAGCACTGACAGATGTTCACTCTCGCTGCCTTCAGGCACTCAAGACAAGAGTTTTTGTTGTTTACTTCTGCAGTACCAGAAATTGCATCCTTGACTTTACCAAACCCTTCCGCTTTTGCACCTTACACATCTTTATTCTTTTGACCACACCGCTTTGGCAGGGGTCAACACACAGCACAGGACTCGAGAAGCAGGAGCGGGTTTTTACATTTTCATTCTTAGCTTTCATCACAAAGGCACGGACGTACCGAACCGCCAACACCAAATCCTCCCGTGTTAGGCTGTCCAAAGAGACCAGTTCCAGTCCCAAATCCAGTACCAGCATTTGTATTGGCAGCTGTTCCAAACAGACCTCCGGGTTGGGAGGGCTGGCTTGCCCCAAAGAGACCCTACAAACATAAATTACATTTAAAAAGCACTGCAACGTTATAGATAGTGTAGCATGGATGATCTGAACAGAGCCCAGACACAGAGTCAGTTAATAAAATGATGACAGTTATTTCCTTTTTGACATGGGGGAGAAGATGCTTCAGTCAAAGAATTTATGCTTCAGGTTTGACAGGATATAGGTATTCACCATGCTGGAAAGGAGCGTTTCAGACAGAAGGCACAGAACATTCAGAAGGAGAACACAGCACGTTTGCAGCTGAAGCCCCTGGCTATGCAACAACCCTACCCTACAGGCACCACCTTTTAATCAGAACCGCCCCGGAATGCTGCTCTTTACTCAGAAGTTCAAAACACTTAGCATGAATTCCCCTAGAATGTAACTAAGGAAGCAATATGACCTGTGCGAATGCGATTGGGAATACTGAGTTAAAGACAGCAGTCTGCTTAAAGAGGGGAATGCAAAACAAATGCTCATTGAGTGCTCCATTGCTTTCCATTTATCACAGATAACCTTTTCTGTTGCAATTTTTCAGCTTAGTCCCTAGTTTTATGAAGCTATACTACAGTCTAAGGGCAATTTCTTAACCACTTTATCCAACCTTCTGTCTACTTGGAAGAGTAACTACAACACAGTTCGCCCCTCTCGGCGTTGGGGCCGTTTTTCTTACCATAGTGTTTGTGTTTGGCTGCCCCAGCGTGCTGGTGTTGCCAAAGGAGAAGCCGGTGTTCTGCGTCGTCGTGGGCTGCCCGAACGGCTTGTTAAACAGGCTGGTGGTTTGAGAGGGCTGCCCGAAAAGGCTCCCCGTCGTGCCTGTCCCAAAACCCGTTGTACCTACAACGTGCAAACAAATTGGTTACGAGGCCTCAAGCATTTATACAAATTATTCATGTTTTCACAGTCAGTACATTCAAACCTGAAAAAAAGATGCTCTACATCCTTAAAATAAGTGGCTCTACAGTCATTTTAAACAGCAGTTGCAAAGTGCAGGGGGTCACAGAAACCCATTCACTGATCGTGCCAAAAACACCAGCTTAGCTCAATGTGCAAGGGCCTCCAGCAAGCCCAGAGCTGGAACCCAGCAGTGCAAACCTGAACGGAACCGTTTCACAGAAAACAGGACACGGTTCGTCTTCTCAGCACCAAGTCCACAAAGATCCCCTAACTGGTTACTCCAACTGGCCTGCAACTACCAGTATTTTATAAAATAAAATATACGTATTTTGGTACAAAATATAAGTATTTTATAAAAAAATGCCTGCGTGTCCTTTCACACATGGCATTTACTCTTGGTCTAAGGACATCAAGGCAACTAAGGTTTAACAGATCTTTATTGCATCCCTGACCAAAAAGCTCCTGGCAAAGCCTAGTCAGGCTGCTATAAATCAACAGCTCCATTTCCAGGGAATTCACATCCACTCTCCTTAGCAGCAGGCTCTAGACCTCACCTTTAGACAACTGATTCTATCACTCTAGCAAACAGTACAACCCTCTAATATTGTATTCCAAAGGATTTTACTGGCTTACACGACCAGGCTGACTGTCCTGGAAGGCAAGATGCACTAATGACCCATTATCCAGCACGTCCTTTGGGAAACGGAGGATGTGCAAGTTTAGTACAACCTCTAATGCTAAGTAAACAGAGCTTTCTGTGGCAGAGAGCCCAAATGCTGAACAGTAGCAACACAATTAGACAAACCATGAGCTCGTACCGCTCTTTTTTCCCTGAATTTTAAATAAATTGTCTATTTGCATTTCTAAGAAGGAGGAACAACAGTAAAGACAGCAGACAGGTGCTACTTACTTGTCCCAAAAGCAGTTTTGTTCTGCACGTATGAAAAGCCTGTATTAGTGGTAGAAGAGCCAAAAAGTCCTGTAGCTGTGCTCGACGTGGCAGTGGAGGAGCCGAACAACCCAGTGGGGGCTCCTGCGCCTACTGGATTCGAGGGCCCCTTCCTATTTGCCTGGTAGTCCTCTAAGCGAAGTTCCTAGGAGAGGAAAACCCAGTTCTCTTCACTCATCCCGCATAAGAGCGTTGTTAGAAGCGCTGTTAGCATGTTTACACTTGGCTGAAGTTTGCTCAAGATGAAGCACCATGAAAAATTGTAACATTTAATAAAAAAGGGGGCTGGGGACACTATAAACAGGACCCAAAGTTTACAGTCTGCTCCAGTACATATTTCGGATTAGACTTTAGTGCTAGGAGCTTTTTTCAGATTTTTTCATTTGAAGGCCTCTTTTGAAGCATCCAACAAGCTACCTTCAACAGAAAGGCCTCAGGGTTATAAAATAACATTTCTAAGGATCTCAGAGCTGCGAGTTTTGGGGTGCGACATTATCGCAGCAATACAGGGGTTGCTCCACCAGGATAGCTCTTTTGGAGTGCATTGAAATAAGAATTCCAAGTCTCCAGAAAGCACAGCACTAACCATTAAAAGCAAAATCACCTAATAACGCTGAATATTTTGCTTGATGCTGCCTCTGTTTGTTGAGTGATGCAGATATTGTGCATCATACTCGTACTAACATGTGCCCAAAGTGCTCATCACAGTCAAAAAAAGCTGCTAAAATAATGCTGTTAAGAGCCAAGACAGCCACATTTAAATACTCTTTGACTGACCTCAAGGGATTTGCTTTCATACTCCTTCATAGCAGTGATGCATTGATGCTTGGTACTGATGTTAGTGCTAACTCCAGATTTTACCATAGTATCCGACCCAGTCGGGGGCTGCAAGAGAAGAGGTTAAGACAGCAAGTTTACAATCCCAGGTCTCCTGTCAGATTCTATTAAAGCCTAAATTTAGCGCAGGAATAGTTTTAGCATTACCCATACAGCTGTGATGTCACCCAGCAGGAAAGCAAACAGTGGAATTTACCCTGGTAAAACCCAGGGAACAATCCAGTTTCGCTTTGAAAAGAGGTTACCCAGGTTTGCGATACGAATCCTCCAGCTACTACCTATGTGTACACCTCAATGTCCCCCGACAGCCTGCGCGGGGGGCATCACAATTCTGCCCACACCCGGCAAGGACAGACTGGAAACCTCCACCCGCCGAATCATCTCGCGCAAAACTCAGCCCTCTCTTCCTAGACTGAGCAGCAGGAAAACGATCCCTCTGTTCACCAGTTACCCCAGTTCCATGATAGCTCCTTCTCCAAGACATCCTTCACTTGCAACTGCCAAAGAACCTTCAAGTTTTGTTATTCTACTCTTCCTTAAAGGGAACTCATGCAGCAGGCATATGGGCAGTAGGTCTGCAAGTTTCAGTTTCGCTTTCTAGATCCGGCCTAACTTGAGAACTATGTTTGGTTTCACAGTCCAAAACGGCTTTAGGCCCAGTTGCTACCAGCATTTATTAACCCTGATTGCACTGAATTCTGTCGAGCATCCAGCCCTCGAGGAGGCTCAATTTTAGGGGTTGGCTGATAGCTGCACTGCAGCCGAAAAGGCGAGTGTGACGAGTCTAGCCAGGACACTGCTTCCTGCTGTTTGAGCAGGCTCAGAATAAAGAATTCTGCTATTGTGACCAAGTTTGTGGCGAGTTAATTGTATGTGTCATCTCCTCTGCAATAGTTCTGCTAATGGCCAAGTTTTGCAGCGATTTTAGAGCACTGCACAGCTGCATATGGATTAACTGTATTGTAATTTACCCCAAGATCTACAAAACTTAACGCTTCCCATAATAAACAGGTTAGATTAAGAAAGACAAAACTTACATTAAACTTAATAGTGGTGCCAGTTGGAGCAGCTGTAAAACTAGTTGGGCCAAAAAGAGAGCCAGATGTACTCCCAAAAGGATTGGAGGTGGTGTTAGTGGTTCCAAAGAGACCTCCACTGCTCGTACTAGTCCCAAAGTCTAAAAGAAAAAGCAACAAAAATAAACAAACAAAAAAAAACACACCAAGAGCAATACTTCAGATATTCTATTCAAATTAGAAAATAGCTAGGAAATGAAAGAATCTGCTCCTAGAGCAGAACGCTGGATTAGCAGGCTGTAGGTGAGCAGGTTGTATGAACCAGGTTTCACTCTGCTCCTGACAGCAGCACTAACACAACAATGTGGATACAGGGAAGCAGGGAGATTTCTTTCCTCTGCTCAGAAGGGTCTGCAAGTAGTTGCTTCTGCTTCGGGGAATTACAGGAGGATAAGAGGCATTTCAAACATGTCAGGGCCAGAAGCAAGCAAGCTGTAGGGTGAAAAGCTAGGATGACCCAGACCCAAAGGCAATGCTGGCCGATGACCATTTGCAATTTATTTAAAATTCTATTCTAGAATTGTAGCTGCTGATTTTGCAGAATATCGATTCAGTTTTGCATACTGTGGATAGACAGCAAGTATGGTCAATATATCCTTCACGGAGAGCA
This sequence comes from Crypturellus tataupa, assembly GCA_034781795.1. Lineage (NCBI taxonomy): Eukaryota > Metazoa > Chordata > Aves > Tinamiformes > Tinamidae > Crypturellus > Crypturellus tataupa. The sequence goes on along the minus strand of JAWLRI010000217.1, from coordinate 2,664,058 downwards.
CATGGAGGGAACTCACGTTAACACCTGTCTCGGATCCACAGATACAGATTTGAAGGTAACTAGAGCTCAAAGAAACCCAGCACTTTTACTCACTTCCAAAGCCAGCTGGCTTATTCTGGGCAAACGCATTATTCTGCGAGGAGAAGAGCCCTCCGCCAGTGCTGGTCGTTCCAAACAAGCTGTTGGACGTTCCGGTGGACGTTCCAAACCCAAAGCCGGTGCTCGTGGAGGAGGTAGCCGGCTGATTAAACGTAGTCGAACCGAACAGTCCTCCTGAGCACAGGAATAGACTATTAACATTCGCAAAGACCCCTTGGCTTTTCTCTTTCTGCTTTGCAAGCCCTTCTTGCTCAGGATTGCAGCCTGCACCGCAGTCGTAACGCGGTCACACCTGGTTTTGTCTGCGTGCTCCCAAAGAGGCCTCCGGTGTTGTTGTTGGACCCAAACGCTGACGTCCCGAACGCTCCTCCGCTCGTGGTACCAAAGCCGGCATCTGGGAAGAGCAGCACAGCTTAGACGAAAGCCTGTTTCCAACGGGTCTGCTAGGAGCTGAGCACCGTTACTGTCTTGTGGGCTTTGGAAAAGGAGTCCACCCATAATTGTAAATCTCCCTCATGCACAAGAAGGGTCACATTTAACACCTGCAAAGCTCTTAAAGCAAAGGGCTACCATGGGTAGCGTCAGCTGCTGCTGCAGCAGGTAAAGACAGTCGATTCTGCTCATCTGCAAGGCTTCCACGACCAACTACAGCACCCAAATGGTGGTCTTTATACATGTGTTTGGGAACAAGATTAACAGAAGCAAACACCTACTGTAAATAGCACTTTTACACTGATTTATTTCCAGTCTGCTCCAAGGGTATCTACCCTATACATTAAGGGAATGCAGTAGTCCAGTAGCTCCAGGAAGGACCCTGACTACGTGCTTTTTCCATCCATGTCTTCCCAACATATCCCAGCCCCAACTGCAAGGATCTTCTCACAGAACTCCCTTGATTTAAGCACATGAGTGTCCACTCCTTTTAGGAAGGAAAGTTTCACTGACCACACGCAGAATTCTGCTACCTACCCAAATTAAAAGCTTGTGCTAGCAGAGAGGCCTGGGACTGCTCAACCCGGCTCACCCGTGCTCCCTGTCACTGCCCAGGCTAGCGAGGTTTCACTTGCTGCACCCAGACAGCAACGTGCCTATGAGGGGTGCAGCTACGGGGTCAGAGAAAAGAGTTCTACACCCTGAAGAAAGCCCCACGGCAAGCTTAGCAGCACTACTTACTTTGTCCAAAAGTTGAGGTTGTCCCAAAGCCAGTGCTGCCTCCAAACGGAGTACCAAAAGATTTGTTGAACATTTTCAGGATGTGTTAGTTCTTCCTATACCTAGAAAAATGAATTCAACATTTGCATAAAATCACTGGAAAAGTCCTTTCTCATCTGCCTCACTGAGGATGTGAGCAACACGAGTACTTAAAGCATGACAGGCAAGGATGCAAGATTTAAGCTCACGCAGACAGTCAGGACTAAGTAGTCAAGAGCACTAATGCTTTAGTAGCATCGATATCAGCATCCTTAAATCAATCCTTGCAGGAACCGGCCAGGAAGCAAAGCCAAGCAAACCGCGAGCTGAGCAGGGCCAGGTCCCCACCGAGCTGCTCAGAACACATTTAGCAGCAGTACCAACGCTCCCGGCTCCTTCCCGAGCACAGTGCAATATTGTTTACCCTTAGTCTGATAGTGTTAATAATCCTCAGCCACGACCTAGTCGGTACAATCTGCAGCCAGAGCTACGGGATGTTTTTAATTACTCCACCACTGAAGATACCAGTATTATCTAAGACAGTTTTCGCTGCTGGTGGCATTAGTTAAGCTACAGCAGTGGAAAACTACTCTGTTTTCCCTACAGAAAAATGTAAAACATGGCCAAGAAAACTTACCAAGCAGCGCTCACCGTTCGTATTCAGTGCAATGACACACTAACCTTTCGCATTTCAGCTTAAAAATAAAAACTCCTTTAAGTTTCTCAGGAGCCACAACATCCAGGATGCCAATACAGTGGTGGGAAGCATTCCCTGGTCACCGACAACTGAAATCAGGCACTGAAAACATGTTTTTTATTTCCTTTATATCTTCTAGCGTAAAAGAAATACACACCCCAGAGCACTCCAGTTGCTCCAGTGTAAGCCACTAAATCCACCAGCCTGCTCCTGCAGTTAGATGTGCTCTGCAAAACACGGTCTACAGTTTGTTTCTTGCAAAGTGTTTCCCTAAAAACCTATCCCCCCTTTTTGGGAACAGTCAGTGGAGACTTGGAGCAGCTGGGGTCCCTTGTACTTCTGCAGGACCCAGTACCAGTGAGGACTACAGCACACAAGTGCAAAACAGCATCCAGCTCCTATAACATATAAGAACTAAGCAGGTATTTTGGATCATCCAAAGTTACTCAAAACACTAGTAAATCCAACGGTACATTGAAGTTTTGCTGCATTGAGAAACTTTCCTCTAACACGTATAAAAATCTTACTTCTCTCATAAAGCCAGTAAAATGACTGTGAAATCATTCAGATAAAGCTCATTTGCGGAAGCACTAGAAAATCTTCAGACAAAATCGGCTTCCCGGCACAGAGTGCATCTCCTGCTGAGGCACCTCAAGGTTCTACCTGTTCTCCCGCACTTCTTGGGTGCGAATGATCTGGATTCCCACCCGGGATGTGCTCTAGCACCTTGGATTTTACGTCGGTCTCAAGCACCTTCAGCTCCTCCACGTTACTTTCCTCTCACCTTCTTGCCTTGGGCAACACTCACCTCTTTGGGACCACATGCAGAGCACTCACCTGGTTCTCAGGTCACATCTCAGTTATTATTGTTCTCAACTTTATTTTCATTTGATAAAACTCTCCTGCTTTCACCCTATTTATGCCGTTATCTTTGCAAGGCCTAAAGCACTGAGAACTATTCATGAAACTTCCTTCGTGCTTCCCCAAATCCCCCTCGACGGGGCCCTCCAGAAACCAAAACAACCTCCACAAACCCTCAGCTCTCCCAGCCGCACCGAAACTTCCTCCTTCTCCCTTGGCGCCTCCTTCTTCCTGACTCCCAGCTCGGGTATGAGAAGCTACCGCAAAAACAGAGCTCAGTTCTTAATAAATAACTAATAATCACTAATACTCCCAGCAGTCGCGTGCTACACAGGGCCTTTAGGGCTGCAGAGCTGGGTGGGCACTAGGGATAAATCACTAATACTTCAAGCAGCCGCGTGCTATCCAGTGCCTTTACCTTAGCTGGAAGGGTGCTAGGGATAAATCACTAATACTTCAAGCAGGCCCATGGTATCCAGTGCCTTTACTTTATCCGGGTGGGCACTAGGGATAAATCACTAATACTTTGAGCTACCCAGGGCCTTTATGGCTGCAAAGCTGGGTGGGCACTAGGGATAAATAACCAATATTTCGACCAGCCGCGTGCTACCCAGCGCCTTTACCTTAACTAGGTGGGCACTAGGGATAAATCACTAATACTTCCAGCAGTCCCATGGTATCCAGTGTCTTTACCTTATCTGGGTGGGCACTAGGGATAAATCATTAGTACTTCAACCAGTCCCATGGTATCCAGTGCCTTTACCTTATCCAGGTGGACACTAGGGATAAATCACCAATATTTTGACCAGACGCATGCTACCAAGGGCCTTTACCTTATCCGGGTGGACACTAGGGACAAATCACCAATACTTTGACCAGCCGCGTGCTACCCAGCACCTTTACCCTAGCTAGGTGGGCACTAGGGATAAATCACCAATATTTCGGCCAGCCGCGTGCTATCCAGCGCCTTTACCTTATCCGGGTGGGCACTAGGAATAAATCATTAATACTTCCAGCAGCCCCATGGTATCCATGGGCACTAAGGCAAGGCCCACGGGGACAAGCGCCCGGGGTACCTTTAAAGCATCCCCGAGCGCGTTTGCTCGGAGCAAGAGCGAAGGGAGAGAGAAAACACGGTCAGAAAACGGTTTTTTTCCCCCGATAACGCGGCCCCGCTGCCTCCATCCCGCGGAAGGGCCGTTCGGAGCGCGAACGCGAGCCACGTGCGAGCGGCGCCGCGGGGGATGCCCCGGGACAAGGCCCAGCCCGCCCGCCCGCTCTGCCCCGCGCCGGGACGAGCAGGGAGCGGGGCTGAGGTGCCACCAGGACCAGACTGGGGATGGAGGGAGAGTCAGAGCTGGCCTCACGCAGCATCTGCTCCGCAGGACCGGTGCCTGCGTAAGGGTAACTCCCCAGCTGCTCAGAGCACGGTTTAAACCCAAGGAGGTGCCGCCTTGGGAATGACTTTACTCCCCGTGGAAGCTGCTGGTGGCCTCCGTGCTGGATCGGGGATCACCCAGCCAAAGCCTCCTCCAAGATGTTCTCCTGGCTGGCTACCTTAGGAACAAAATTCCAGGAACTAGTGCTGTCTGTGCTTTCATTTATGAATAATATTCCTATCTGAGGCTAAAAAAAAGTATTCAAAGCCTGGCTTTGAAACTGTAGCTTGGCACTGTGTTCTTTCTGCTTCTTTCTGTTTGTAGGCAGCAGGTCCCAGCATCATTACATTATGACATTATTTACAGGAGATAAAAGCGTATGTTCTTTTAGCCAAGCTTAACCACATAAAAATAAGTAATGTGCAAATTATGCTCTAAGACACGGGATATACAAGGCAGGGCAATAGGAGGTAAATCACGTTTCTCTCCATTTCTGTTCCACACAAGTCCTTACCTCTTCTCACAGCACATATAACGACACTAAGGATTTCTTCTCAGCATATGGACCTTATTCCTGGAATCTGTGCATTTTGCTTCATGTGGCCAGACTGATTTTTTTATAGCCGGAGGAAGGCAGAGGGGAAGCGCTATGCAAATAAGTGACGCTTAGAAAATTCCCCTTGGTCGTGCAGCCTTGCACGGTAGCTGCCCCTTCCTCCCCAGCTCAGCACACACAAGGCCATCTCTCCTTCCCCTCCCTGCCTCCTCTTCCTCAGACATGCTGACCAGGTCCACGGTCCTGACATTTGATCCCAGATGTGGGGTGGGGGACCCTGTGTATGTCCCCACTGGCACAGCCAGGAAATGTGACTTTAGACTCACAGCCAGAAGAAGGACATGGACCTGCCCGGAGCTGCTGGGTTCCTGCTTCTCCTCTCCTGGCTGATCCACTGCTTATCCTAACAGCTCTGCTGCTGCAGGAGCCACCAGCGACCCTCAGCAGTCCTGATAGGAGAAAACAGGAGGATTTCACGATCACAGCATCATTATACCACTTTTCATTCATTTAAAGTATTCAAGGCTCAATTACTTACACAATTTGAGTCGAGGAAATGAGCATGTAGGGGGAAACGTATCAGTTATTGTGATTCATTAGGAAGGGTGGGTGAAACACGGCCCTGCGCAGCAGCTAGGATGAGGTGACTTCAACAGGTCTTAAAGCCTAGGCTGGTGCTGGTGGTGCTCAGCCCAAGGGGAATGCTGACCACATACAGGAAACACAACCCTCACTTCTAACTCCTGCTTGTGCACTGAACTCAAGAGACTATTTAATCTACAAGACATGGTTAGCACAAGCACAAATGGTATAAACTGGGCATGATTAAACTGCACCTGGAAATTCGAAGCAGGCTGCTCTTAATTAGAGCAATCAGATGGTAGAGACAATAATAGGAGGAAAAATATCATTAACTTCTTTAAGATGTAGCATACTACTAAGCATATAACTTCAGCCCAGAGTGTTCTTTTGTACTATATATTACTACATGCAGCCACACCAGAAACTGGAAACACAGAATACAAAACCAACATGCAGAACTTCAAGCATATGTTTCACCTTTCCCTTAAAGCTGTTTACTACATGATGGGATAGATAGAGTCACTCTGTTTTATAAGACCAATTTTTCCATACCAGGTATTTGACAAGTCACTATGTACTCTCATCGTCTTAATCATCTGTAATTTTGAATCATACTTTAGATGAATTCTGTGCAGTTTACAGAGTGTGGGAATTGAGGGCATCTTTGCTATTCTCAGATAAATCATAGCAGCAAGACCAGGGAAACAAAATGTTCTTAAAGAAACATAAATCTCCCTCTGTGGTTAGGACTCAGAAGTCAGGAAATGCTAATTACAGATAAAAATAGCCTTGCAAATACTTTACATAGATCTAAAATAAAGAAAAACAAAGACAAATCATCATACTGTCACTAACAACACAGTGCTATAAAAGCATCACTAACATAACCTTCACTAATACAACCATCTCTGACATAACTGAATCCACAGGGACACAGTCCCACAACAATTGAGCTTTCCCTCAGGGAAGATCTAGTCTTTGAATTCTGTTATCAAATCTGAGATGAGAAACGAGTCCCAGATTCCAAGCTCGCCGCCAGTGTAGTGCTAGCCAAACCCAAGGCACCCTCTTACGCGCAAAGATTTTGAGGTTTTTTTTTTAATTTTTGAATAAGTTTGCTCCAGAAGGTAACCAGCTCCTATATGTAATCTTAGAAAGTACCAAAATCTTACCAAACAGGTAACATAGAACTTAATTTGGCCATTTTCTAAGTGAAAATGACAGCCAACATGAGCTGACCTTCCCCAAGCCCACCTTCTTACGCTTATTCTTCCTTTCCTCGTGCTAAGATTGCTCCATGCTCCTCTTGCCACGGTTTGCGTGCAGGCAAAGTTCATCCACTCCATTAGGAAGAACAGGTCATACACCAGTGCAGAAGGCATTTCATGACAGGTGAATGGTTTGGTAGGAGGCAACATCCACCTCGTCTGTACAAATGAATCATTTTTTCTCTTGCCTCGCTTCTCTTCAGGTCCTGCTCACTCTAAGGAAAGATGATGTTAGTCACGAGCACAGGAATCTTTTAAAGCATGAAATCACACAGAAGCTACTCAGCTGCCAAGAGTTTTAGGGTCAGCCAAGTGGTCTGCCCGTTGTTCCCGAGGCAACCACTAATATTCCACTCTCAGACCAATCCTTTCGGCTCACTTGTCTTCACAGCCAGGAGGACATGGGTTTTCACTTCAGGAAAATAACGTGCATGAACTGTGGTGAAGCAGAATGCAGGAAAGATGAGCTCGTCAGGCCTGCCCCGAGGAACTTGCCTTCATTTAAAGCCAGGGTCTTGCCTCCCCTGTGCTTCCACATCAGGTGCATTAGGCAGCCTCAGAATAACTTACACCTCATTCCAGCAGTGAAATGAGGCTTCAAGGAGGTATCAGTCGACCACTTACTTTTTGTTTGTTAAGTACCAACTACACGCAGAACTGAAACATTCTCCCTGCTCCCTCTTCAGTCAGCATCCCCTCCTCCTCACGCTTATATTATATATATTAGCTCATTTATGTTTGCTCACAACCATTACCCCTCAGCATCCAGCTCCAGGGCTTGCTTGCTTGGAGCCTGCCGTGAGAATCCAGCTGATCTCCATCCTGCACAGGGACCCACGCCGAGCTTACACCAGGCTTTGCATTATGCATGCCGGAGTGTCAGGCCAGGAACTGATAGGTTAAGGTCATTAACTTTTGAAGACAAAATGCAGCATCCCAGCTTAAGTTTCCCCTCTGAGATGCTGCGTATTAAGGAGAAATGTTTAATCTACAAGTTATGCAAGGCACAAAGCAATCATTGAACACCGAACACTGGTTATCCTTGTGAGCACACATATGATAGCATGACACTAGAGACAGCAATATGTCACATCTCACCAGTACATGGCATCAAATGAGAAAAATGCATTTTGGGACTACAGAATATAAAAGTAGATGTTCAAAGAGCATATTGCTATGCCCTCTATACTGTTTTTCCATTCTATATTTTGAATAGGAGTCAAACTGCCTCTTTATTTTACCTGTGCTAACAGAAATCCTGCTCACAAATGAGTGCCTGTTAAATGGCCAGACTACTAAGCCAGTCTTTGAAAAAAACGTACACCATTTATCACAGTGTCTTATCTCCAATTATTTAAATGTATTTGTTTTATAGCACCCATTTGATGATAATATTCATAATTGATAAGGCTGAATAATGATGACAATGATTACATAAATCATAATGATGGCATATGGATAACTAATTCTAGCAAACCAAAATGTGTTGCAATGACCACATAGCAGAAAGTTTATCATGAAAAAAAAAGCCTACAAAACAATACTATCACATGGCAGTGGGCAGGGTTGTTTTTGTGACCTGCCTTGGTGGGTGGTGGCTGCCTGGAGGAAAACCACAGCTCTGAGCACGTGGGTAGACACCAGCAGCGCCTGGGCGTACGGCGGCTGCTGAGAGCTGAAATGCAAAGGCTGGGCTTTGCACCAGCACTTTATGGTGAGGTGTTTCCTATTCCCTGTCTGTCCATCCAGGAAAGACATTTACAGTGACAGGGGCTTTCCTAAAACAATCAAGGAACCCCAAAGGATACCTGGGACTTTTTTTCCCCCATTTTTCTCATTCCTTCCTCTCTTTATGGAAGGGTAAGTCAATGCACTTCCCTGTGCCTTTGGCACTGTGGGTAAGGTTGTTTTTTACATCAAGGGTTGATATCTGCAAATTATACAGTCTGCATTAAAAAGGGAGGCTAATTAGAAAAAGTTGGGTGTTACAAAAACATCCATCTCTGATCTTTAAACCAAGATAGCCAGGTGCTGATCTTCGGTGATTTCTGCCAGTTGTCAGATCCCTGGTTAATGCCTCTTAAAAAGGAATCGTCACATATGTAGGCATAGGTTTCCCATCAGAAGATCACAAAATATGTGATAGATCACTTCAGATGACAGTTGTGTAGCCTACAAGCTAAGTGGTTGAATGCTGAAATCAAGCAATCAGGCAGAGGAAAAAGAAAAGATTCCTGCAATGTCTTGCAGGTGTTTAGGATTTACACCACGAAATCACAATAGGGGAAACATTAAAGAAATGTGACAATTAACATTTTTACAGAAAAGTGATAACACAAAAATGTTAAATAGGCTAGAAAAAATATTCTGTTATTACTGAGAGGCAATAATTACCTCAAATGGCATCTTGTAGATAAAACATCTTGATCTGTCCATCATCAGACTCTAGAGGAATATTCATCTCTGTCTTGTAAAAGAAGGGGTAAAAGAAGTCGCTTGACAGTTCCTGTGAGAGGAAAGGAGATTTGCAGGTTAGGTAAACAGAGCTTGCTTAGTCTGTCTTGACAGGCTGGTGAAGTGTCATATCATCTCTTAAATTGTGATATTACGAAATAATAGAAATTAGAAGAGGGAGCAGGAGAGTAAGAAATGCTTGGCTGGGCAACGGTCCCTCGGAAGATTTGTCTTTGATTCTCAGTTCTGTTCTCTGCCCCGTGTGGCCTACAGTATTTCCTGGCTCTGCTCAGTGTGGAGAGGGAGATTTTTCCGAGTTCAGAATCCATTTATATATGAACTGGACATAAATGAATGCATACAAATACGAAGGAGGAGGCCAGGATCACTATTTAAATAAAGACCATCTCAGTAAGGTGACCTTTGAAACTCGTTCTGAGAAAACACTTCAAGATTTTCTCACCAACTGCAGAGCACATCTGCAAAGTATACACAGTTCCTCCTTCTTTCCCAGCTCCTCTGTTCTATTTAGATCCCAAATCCTACACAGAGCTCGTGTGTGTGTGTTTAAACTTCATATCCTGCAAACAGCTCTGTTCACTACCAATGGATTTCTTGTGACAGACAAGGTAAGCTGAAGTAAATGTCTTTATATCTCTAGGGCTTAGATTACAATTTCTTTTTGGAAAAAGAGGAGCTCCTGCTATTCCCAGCATGTAGCATGACTCAACTGGACGGTTAGCATCTTCCAACACACTGTATTTCAAATGTAACATCCTGCACAGCAAGAAAGAAACTGTCAACAGCTGGATTTTTTTTCCTTGAAAACAGCATTAGCTAAAAAAATCCCAAAGCATTTTCTTTAAAAAAAAGAAAAAAAAGAAAAAGGCATAAAGACATTAAAGAATATGTTGAATGGAGATCTAGAGATCAGTACAAGTCTCTAATCTAATATCACAGGACTTGCAAACTTCCCTATACTTCTATGTTGACAAACCTGTGGCAGAAACTGCATTTACAGTCCAAATAATAAGATGCTAATTCCTCGACCCGTGATCACCGTGACACATGGCTTGGAATATTTCTATTTGTTTCATTTTGGGCACTGATGACATTAGCATTTCCACTCTCACACCATATGGACACAAGCACATTCTCCCAGCTCCGTTTCTTTACGGATGATGGTTCCGACCTACCACAAGACACCCTCCCTATTTGCACCTCTGTCCCCTTTCCCTCTTTAAAGGACACCAAATATAACATCTCCTGTGCCGATGACCTCATGTGTTCTGAGAACTAGCAATGCCAAGTCATGTCTAGTGAAACAAGGGTGTTTCCAGAGGCTGCCAGGCCTGCCGTTCTTGAAAACCTGCCAGGTTTAAAAATTTTATGATCAGACTTGGCATTCATCCTCCTAATCAATTCTTTTTTTAGATGCAAGTCTGAATGGCTGGGGAAAGTGCAATCAGGCAGAGCTGGGGACCTGCAAAGGTTTCTCACACCAAACAGTAATTAGCTACTTAATGGGAAATGAATAGGAGAGGCAGAAATCTCTGGCCTATTCCATTAGAGGCGGACAGAAGAGATAAAAGGGGTAGTTTGCCTTGAAATAAATTGGCTTTTATAAAGCCCTTTTCTACAGATTGTTCATGCTGGCGGCATTTGTTACTTAAAATTAAATAAAATGGAAACTTTTGCAGAGTTTAAACATGCAAAACTCTTTCTCAGAGGGCAGTGGGCAGGTGTAAGCAGGAGAGCAACCAAGAGATGCCTGCTTGCCGACCTGGCACGGGCGAACCGTACGCTGGAGGCATACAGCTGTAGCAGGGAATCAGGGAATGGGGCCACAGAACAAGTCCCACCACTGGTTTTGGAACCACACAGAGGAGGCATGGGCTCACCCGGCCCAACTAGACTGGACAAATCACCTGAAAGGTCTTGAAGAATAAATTCTTCTTCTCCAAAAGATACCCCTCCTCAACATGTTAGATGGTAATTCATTCACATGACCTGGAAAAAGCGGGATTGTCCTTTGCAAATACAATGGCATCAGCAAAGAGGTCCAGAACTGAACACCATACAGATGCACAGAGGTATCTGGTTCAAATCCATGCAGGCAGAAAGGTCCCAAATCCCACCTCTCCCACATCCCTGGTGAAATGTCAAGCTTCCTTCTCTGAAGGCAGATGTCAAGGACATCTTTTCCTTCAGAAAATACTTCTTAGGAAACTATTTTGCATTTATTATCACTGAAGTCGGTAGCAAAATTTCCCTCATCTCCTACTGGGATTCTAGTGAGGTTCGTAGAGAAACAATTTTGGAGGATAACAAAGCTGATACCAGTGCTCTCTACCCGTGCATTTCTCTGGCAGGCCCCATGGGTGCACGTTTCCCCATGCTGCTGGTGGCACAGCTTTCTTTTACGCCCAGTTCTATGCTCTATATTTGATACTGTTAGGTCATGATGTAAATACTCATGTCTAAACAGCAGAAGAGGTTTCTGATATAATGATTCAAGAAAGGGCATGAAAAAAATAATTTAAAAGACAAACGGTGAGAATTCTGATTTGCACAAACAGGGAATTGTGGAGGGAATGACCTATGCAAAGATGAAAAATTCTCCTTATAAAGCAACAGGATGGATCTGCCTCATTATACCCACACAATAAACTGTGATTTTTTTTTTTTAAAACTACAGCTCATCTTGATGCAAGAAGCTTGTTTATACTCCCCATAATGTTCATGGGTTGTTTTTCATGGCATTTCATATTTCTCAACTTAGCAGCAGAACAGAGATTCTGAAATGTAGCTGTGCTTTATTTCAAAATGCTGCACAATAAAGATTACTGGACAGTCCTCTGCGGGAAGTGCAAGGTAGTAACAATGATGTTAGATCTATCTGCTCTCAATGAGCTGAAGAGGATGAGGTGATAAAAGGGAACATGTTTAATATGACTCTACAGACCTCAGATAAAGTTTTCATAATTCAGATTCCTGATAAAAAAGTAGGTGAAGCTTTATCAGCTTGGGAGATATATGGGGATGAGAGCAGTCTCACACTTGCATAGCTTAGTTCTACGTTTGAAAGGTATTCACCTGGGAAAAGCTTCAAACAATTGTAGAAGGAGGGGAACCAATACAGCAAAACATCTAAGCATGTGTGTCAAAACTGAGCTGAATGTATCAGAGCAGAGTACTGCTCGCACGCTGCACTGTGTGGGCACAGATCTGCTCATTTTCTGTATTTTATATCAACAGAAACATTCACATGAGATACAGGAGTACGTATAGAGTCAAAGGCGCAAAGAGTTCAATATATTTTCTGCTCATAAAAAGAACCTGGTAATTAACAGAACTAAATTTTTCATCTAATTTTGAGTTTGAGTATTTGATCTCAGAAGATCAAATATCCAAAATTGTGGTCAGAAAAACTTGGAGGCGGGTTCAAAGAAAATTCAAAATCTCCTGTGGGAATCTGAAGGAGAAAGGCGGTAATAAGATATTAATTTTGTATAAATAAACTATCAAGTGAGCTGTAAAGTCTTCAGCCAGTCCCAATTCTACCACATGAACAGGGATTGAGACTGCCTCATAGTCACTTCTGAGGGGAGGATCCAGAGCAGAAAGGAGCTACAACTACTGTGAGGGTGCTGTAGTTCTTCCAGGAAAAAATCAAATACTTCATTTGGTACCGGCTTGGCTCAATACTTCTAAATTTCCAGTGAGTTAGTGTGCCCTCGTGTCTGAAGAAGCTGCTACAGCAACAGCTGAGCTAATGCAGAGTATTTTGCAGCCGAGTGGGACTGGTTACAGCTGTTCTCTAGGTCACGGTTCTGATTAGCCAGAAAGGCCCTTGTCAAAACGTTGAGCATAACAACATTTCCCAACAATGACCCAGATCATCATCAGCAGCAGGAAATACTTTCCAAACCTTTTGTTTCAAACAGATAAAGCAAACAGGAAATACTCAGCTACTTTCCTTCCAGTCTCTTTTTTCAATCCATTTCGCTACTTCTTGTGTATGTCAACTTTGGGCAGAGAAATGTTTAAAAAAGTGCTCCTTTAGCAGTTCCACTTTCCTGCCTGCTGAAGACAGTTTGAGCCTTTACTATTTCCATCCTGGCTTCTCCCTTTTCCTATTGAGAATTTTCAATGGGAATCCATAAAAATCTCAGTTACCTTTTTTGAATTAAACTATATTTCCAGAATAAAGTAACTTGGACACTTCCTACTAATCCATCAAATCAGCTTCCATCCAGCTCCTTTCTTTCTCATTCTCACAGACTCAAAGCTATCTTCATACTTCTAATTCCTTTCTATTAATCTGCAAATATCTTTTGAGAGTCTGAAAAACGTTTCAAAGTGAGCCTAGAGTCTATGAATAGGCACTGCTGTATGATGCTGTTCTACAGTAATCATGTGTCTGCGTTACTGCATGTCGTATTAATAATAAAGACAGCTTTTAGAGGTGCCTTACATCCTTAAGCCTCTTGCAGAAAAATGGAGAAAATATATATGAAGCAGAGACACTTACCAGCTCTTGATTTTTTTCAGGATGATACGGTACTCTGTTCGATTTTGGATTGAGATGATCCCAGGCCTTACTCCTGTTTCAGCTGAAGTAAGTGGGAGTGTTGTTACTAGGAGATCAATGTCACAAGTAATAAACACCAAAGAAAGAAGAGAACTCTCATTCTTCTCCATGCTTTCTCTGTATAGCAGGGGTGCACTTTGCCAACCAGAATAACACAGTACTCCTCTTTGGTTCCTTCTTTTAAAATTTTTTATCTTATAAGGAAAGTAGCTGTGAGTTATTCCATTAATCCTCCACATAGTCTCAAATTCCAGACTGACAGACAAGAATATGCTTAAGAGGATGCTCTTACTAATCATGTAAATCTTTGTATGTGGTTCAGTGCTTAGCCCAGATACATAAATGCTTTGGTGCACTTGGGGTTCTATACATGAAATAATATCTTAAGATACAGACAGAAAGAAGGACTCATTAGAGTTATTACAACAAGTAGTAATAACTTCACTCTGGGATTAACTCCACTGCAATTCCACCAGCGCTCGATTCGCCAGCCCCTGGCGTTACCATCTCAGTAACAGGCTTAGGGGACTTAGTTTAATTATTATTAGCAGGTTGTGAATGTCTTAATTTCTGCATCATGGAGTAGAGGTTTTAGGCCAAATAAAATGTTCTGTTGGTGTAATCTGTATTTTTCGTTTCAGTTCATATTTTGTTTTCGGATAATTCAAAGGGAAACTGTTTTCAGTTTTTCACTTTGGCCACGTAACTGAACAGTCCTTCAGCCTTTATCGTTCTGTTGCCAGGTACCAAATTATTCAGTGATGACTTAGTGACTCAGTTATTCTTTTGAAGAAATCAGCCAGTCTCTGACCTAGGTCTTGTCTGGAGTTATTTACAATCTTCTCAGGTGGAAAAAAAACCCAAAATACTAAACTATATTAATTACATTTTCCAGCTTACAATTATTTACTCAGCTGCCTTTGCAAAAAAAGGAAAATGTGCCAATAAAACAGATTTGCAAATAAAGATACAGAAAAGCTTGAAAGTGTTTAGATACCCCAGCAACACCTGCTATTTAAAGCTGGATCTCAACAGAAACCCTGCACGCTCGTGGGCTGCAGGACCGCTCTCCCACCCTGCCTCAGCGTGGTCGGTGTATTCAGTCTGTATTGCAGCTTTTTTGACACGTGGCACCTACTCTAGGAAAGAGTCACCTGGGAGAACTCAAAAGCAACACTCAAAAGCTTCAGCAGAGCTTTGAATGAGTCAGCTCAGTGAGCGTGCGTTACATAAGGAAAGCCATGCTGAACCTACCGCAAGGCTCCTCTTGTCATGTCACATGTCACACTTTTCCAGTTCTTCCATCTTCTCCATCTACACGTTTTTCTGCTCTCTAAGTGCTGTGTTGTTTCTCTTGCAGAAGAGCTGGGGGCAGACAGTTGTTTGGAGCAGAGAGTAAAGGGATCGGTGTGTTTTCTGCAGAGCAAATGGAGAGAACAGCACAGGAATAACATTCCTTTGACAAGACAGTTGCAAAACTTTGATGATTCCTTTCTCCTTTTCTCTTTTGAATTAAGTTCACAGCACACAGTTCACTATACACAGTGATGAGGATGGCAAGAGTGTTGTGAGAAGTAATTAACTCTAAGTTGCTAAAGATTCAAGGGTATGGTGGACAGAAAATTTTACATATGTGGTTTTGCAACCAACACAGTGTTGTCTAGATCCTTCCTTCTTGTCAATTTGAGGTCTTTTTCCTGAGAAAACCAACCTGAAAGCAAGAGCTGCGTATGAAGGCAGAATGATTAGGGCTGTTGAAGAGCATTTTCTAGTGAGGCAAATCACCAGCTCTCTGCTGAGAGAGCTTTGGATAGTCGTGGACAACTGGGAACACTTCATGGTTCTCAGGTGCCTTCCCCTGGCCTCAAAGATTTTGGCCGGTTTTCAGCATGCAGTGTCCTGGCACTTAAACAAGACCTTTGCCCCGAAGCCTTTTGGCTAATGCTGTTGTCCATTAGCAATATATAAGAAAAAGTCTTTAACTATTTATTTCACAGGGGAGCACTCTGCAGCTGGGAATCCTGCCCAGAGCTGCCATTTTCTCTTAGCCATTTCTCCCGCTGCTGCTTTCTGCAGTTGTAGTGATCTTAGACAGGTCACCAGTCCTCCCTTCTATACCGAAGACTCTGGTTACTGTTAACTTATCCCAGTAACATGGGAAAAAAGGAATAAAATGGGCAGCTCATCCTGAAGGTGAGAACCAGTCACCCTCCTGGTGTCTTCTTTCCCCAGCACCAGCCAGTGTGCCCCAGGGTCCGCACTGGCTGCCCCTTCAGACACTTAGAAGCACATTAGCAGGTAAGTGGCACCATCACTGGTGCAATGTCCTGGGCCAAAGCTCACAAACCAGGAGAAGAGCAGGGCAAGAGCTTCCAGCTCCTCCCCTTGCCCCAGTGGACACTGTGCTGTCTGCCCTCTGTCATCGCGAGCAGCAAAGATGGGCTGGTCACTCCACTGCACTTCATCCCTGGGCAACACACGTTTTCCTTAGGGATGCTCAAGTGTATCTAAGCTTTCCCGGAGAAACTCTACAGTCTTAGGTGCCTAACCACCCTCCCACAGCTCCCTTGTTTCCTCCCCGTGCCTCCATAAAGCCTTGTTCCAAGGAGGAAGGTGTAAAACGCCCACACTAGATATGACACATCTTTAATCTTGGCCTCTGTGCTTATCCTGAAATGCACCCGTGCCTCAGTGCATGCTCACAACAACACACTAACTTTGGCCTTTTGCACAGTGGGGATCCCCGTTAATATGAATAAACACTGAAATACCAAAGGCTTCTGCTATTCCCACAGCTTTGTACTGAGCCCTAGTAGGTGACATCTTGCAAGCAAGGCAGTTGCTTCTGCTCCCCCAACCTGAGCATTCTGCCCTACAGGTCCCTTAGCATCAATGCAGTCCTCAACCCAGGTGATTCCAGAATCATGAACTGTCTTGCCAGGCACTAGATCTAGTCCCTTTTTCACTCCCTGCTTGAAGATCTTTTGCAGATCTTTTTCTAATCCTTTCGATGTTGCCAGCATCACTGCTCAGTCTCCCCTGCAAGAACCAGAGCCTCAGTCCTCAAAAGCAAGGAGCTTCCAAGGTTTAGCTTCCCCAGAAAAGCCTGACTGAACCATTTTTTTTTATTTAAATGTACAGGTGGAGGAAAAGTACAGGGCTTCTCTCCTCCTGCTCCATGGCTGCCTAAAATCTTTCTGGAACTCTTGCTAGGCATTAAATCCTCCCTCCAAAAAGGCATCTTGTTCCATATTACACATCAGATTCCCATTCCATAAAATGCTTTGAAAGTGTTTGTCCTAGCTCCCTCGTGCAATCCACCTTTTGTCTATTTCTGAGCGAGGCCAGGAATCCCAAAGGAAAGCTCACTTGTTTGCTGAGGCTGCAGGGGATGGCCAGGTGCTGCTCTCAGGAGGCCATGAGGATGCGAGAGGCAGATCTCTCCTTGGCAGAACCTGCTAAGCAAAGCAGATACATTCGATTAATGAGCAATAATCCATTTGGTTTACAAACACAAATGCATCCACAAGGGAATCTGAACCTGCTTTTTCTGGTTTAAAGAAAGCTTAGTGTTTGTTTTAAAGGGCTGTTGAGCAAGGGAATGAAGGTGGTGGTTACCAGTGCTGTTATCCTAAGGAAGTTACCAGAATGGGCAAACTTCACAGGGAAACGATGCCATTACAGGCACCAAATAAGAATTCATTCTGTCAGTACCTTTATATGGACGTAACTAAGTATTTTAGGAACACCAGTTAATACCGTTCAGGCTGAAATGGCCCAAGTATTTTACTAGATAAATACAGCTGAAAACTATGCAGTTCATGAATTAAACTGGTACGTTATCTCTATGTGGAGAAGCATTCTGGATTCCTGCGCAGAGACATACCAGGAGATATTCCAGCACAAAATAAGCTACCAGCAGTTCTTCTCCTTGAGCTAAGTGCACAGAAAATGAGCAGGGGTGAAGTGATGTCAACCTATAGCATATGTTAGCAAAATAGATGAAAAATCCTTTGTCAGGGAGTTGCTTGCAACGATGGAGGTCAGAAACAATTACCAGAAAGTGAATGTGATTTAGTACCAGGAGTCTCTCCATGTGTGATGATTTGCCTGACAGTTCAGTTGCAATTCTGTGGTTATTCCAAGGTCACAGCTCAATGGGGAGCATCCTGCTAGGGGCCTGTGAAATAAGTTCCACGTTAATAACGAGAGCAGAATGACTTGTCGTTTGTCTGAAGTGACCATCTCAAAACTCTGCACGGGGTCTTGCTGACAGCTCAAACCTGGCTCATGTTAGAGCAGATGGAGAGCAGCAGTGAGGGACAGAGGAAAAGGACCTAGGCTGGATAGAAAAGAAAGGTTTAGCTCACATCTTCATCTGCAAATGCTTTTCAAATGCTGAACTAACTGGTTATAACATATCCTTGTGGGACAAGGAGTGTTTTATTTTCTTCCTCAGACAGGTGAGTATGTGAGGATGTAGTAAGTTTAAGCAAACTCAGAGCAGGTGAAATAAAAGAAATTATTTAATGTCGTACTGAGAGAATTTGATGCAGGAGCTGCAAGCACTAGTAAGTCATACATATCACACATTTTCTTCCCTGTGGGTTATACTTTTTTAGCAGAATTCATCATATAAAAGCAAAGACCCTCTGCTGACTGGCATCACAGACACATGCTGTGCACCAGCCCCAGCTTGAATCTCCTCCCTTGAAGTCAACGGGACACTTACGAGAGAGCTCACCCGGGAAGCTGGAACAGGCAGGAGAACATGCAGGGGTCCCAGCAGGCACTCACCACTTAGCTGGAATTCTTGTGACAAGGCTGCAACCTTGGAGACATCTTCCATCAGTGAGGATCAACTCTGACACTCTGCCATGGCCATTAATGGAAGCACTGGAATCACCAAATTCCCTGCTTGAGCAGAAGCCTGTTACAGGTCTCTCCATATCTGAGCTCATCCAGCTTTAGTGCTCTGTCACTGCTCTACAGCATCAGGGGCAGCAAAGCTCTGCGCCTGCGGACCTCGCTGCAGGGCTAAGGTCAGATGATGAAGTAACATAAAGAAATCAGTTTTAATCAGCAAGGTGAACAGATGTCATCCCGTAATCATCCAATGTCATCCCGTAATCATCCAAACACTAACGCATAAATGGATTCTCCTATTAGTCCATGCCAGGGTTTTTCAGTCTCTGGCCTACAGATACTTGGGAAACTACAGACTATTTCTTAAGATAACACAGAAAGGTAAAATACTGTCAGTGAGTACAAATTCCCTGTCCCAGGGCCACACTGTTGAGGACAGATCAACACAGTTGATCTGGGTTGCCCATACGGGCAATGGGTTGACATCCCAGTTGCAGAAGCTGGAGAGTCGCAGCCCAGGCTCTCTGCGTTTCTGATGACTCCTGCTCTGTCTGTTGTCAGATCGGCATGGTCAGCACCACTGCAGCAGCTAAGCATTTACTCTGTGCATGGTGCTCCTGCTTTTTAAAATATTTAAAAGCTCATAGTAGAGGGAGGATCTTGTTTAAACAGTACACCTATCCTGTGACTCCATTCTTGACTGAGAAGCTGCTTATATTGGTTTTCCCTCAAGGGCACTGCTCACCATAATTGCAATTAAGGCTAAACACTTATCTCCTGTGTATGTTCATCAGCAACTGCCTCTTGCTTTCAGCTGTGTGTTCAGGTAAGCTCTGCTCTACTACAAGTTATCCCTTGTATCCCAATGTCAGCTTAGATGCCACAATTCAACTTCTTACTTTTTATGACTAAGTGATGGAGAGGCCTAGATGTTGCAGATTCTAAACCACAATGTGATTATTCAAAAAAAAAAAAAAAATCCTCCAGGAGATTTTAATTCTTCCTCCAAATTTAAGGCGGGGGGTTATATCACTCGGAGCTGGTGCACCCCTCTGCCTTGGAAGGGGGAAGGATGGTGCAGGTTCGCAGAACATCCAGCAACGGGGAAACCTACCCTGGCATTTCTCTAGTTCTCTTCTGCATCAGTGCTTGTTTCTATGGCCATACTGGAGAGTTTGTCAGGAGTCCATGCAGAAGGCCTAAATTGCCATTTCCTAGCTTTTTCCTGAAAGTGATGACTTCTGCTCCAAAAAGACAACACCAGGTCTACTTCCAGATCAATAGCAAAGGGTCCCTTTCTTCAGTGTGTCTGAGTATGGGCTAGTTTAGTTTTGGTACCTCCTCTGCAAAAAGCATGTCGTGCAGAAGAAAGCAGGCTGTGAACAGAGCTGCCTCCAGTAGGTCCTGTTCACGATGGCAGAACCCCAGTGAGCAGGTGACACTGGGGACCCTGGCAGGGTCCCTGCCTTGCTGCTGGAGCTTCTCTGCACTGCCTCCTCTGCCCCTGCGCAATTACAGCGCACAATGTCTTCAAACACAGGGAAATGGGGGCATTTCTTGCTACAGTCTCCTCTGGTGAGAGAGGGAAAGAGGAATCCAAATCCAAACTCTGCAACTCTGTGTTGTTTCTGTTTCCTCACAGAACTGGTGAAACACCCAGAAATACCACCTAAACCAAAACCCCCTGATGTCAGGGTGCTTCGATCTGTAAAGCTGCTCTGCATTTGCTCTTTCTGCCTGCTGTGCTCCACTCTGAAAAAGCAGCACAGCACATGTCCCAGTGGAGGAAAGTTGTTTGCTGAGAGAGGAACAGAGAGTTGATGAGATGGAGCAGCGTGTGGCTGATCACCCCATGCAAAAGTGTTGATGAGGTAACATCTGGGTCTTTCTCTGCTGTCATCTATTTAATTTGTGCTTTGTCGATTGTGCCCATTAAAGCTGGGACAACAATCCAGAGAGAGGGTGCAACGGCAGACGGGAGAGTGTCAGTCAGCTGACAGATGGAAAACAGAAAACAAAAAAAGGAGTAATATTTCTCAGCTTCTCAATGCACAGGCCTATCTGACTGCTATGGAAAACTATAAAGCACTTTACAATAAACCATTGACAGCAGCTTTCCAAAACAGCACAGCAAGAGAAAAAAATATTCACCTGCCCTGCAGACAATCCTAAGGATGTGTTTCACAGTGATGCCACTGGTTCTTCTAGTAATCTTTCACTTGACTCTTTCCTGAAAAAGAAAATGAAACGGATATTAGGGACATATGGGTGAGGCAAAAACACTTGGCTCAGCAATGAAGGGTTTTTTTTATCTCTGCATTTCTTGCATCATGTCTCTGTTACATTCTTAAGGGATACAGGGATGAGGACACAGGAGTTTTTAATGCACTGCTGTAATCAGTATCTTTGCCAGTGTTAATAAGACACAGAGTGGTGGAAAACATTTCCAGAGGCCCTTAATCTAACTTAACTCTTGTTTAATTATTATTTACTGAAAAGAAACACTTCTTCTCCAAGCAGGGCAGCTGGAGGAGAGCATCCTGGGTTCCAATTAACTAACACAAACTCCTTATGCTCCAAAGTGAAATCATTTAGGAAGAAATATGGGTGTTTCTGTGGATTCCTCCACCCACCATCACTGGGCATCTGGTCTGTCCCAACTATCCGAGAACGGATGGCAGTAAAATCCCTGGGAGACAAGGCAGATCTGGGAATGAACGAGACTGGTCGTGCTGCGTTGCCAACCATGTCCTTGGTGTCCCTGTGGGGAGCAGTAACAGTTCTTGGATGGGGCACTCACGACTTCAGTGCTTCACGGCAGAACTGCCTTAAAGGCAGGATCCTCTGGGGAAAAAACAACCAGTTTAGTGCCCCTGCAAGGACTTACTTTCTGCCTTTTCTCTT
>JAWLRI010000217.1:2601563-2625952 GCA_034781795.1 Crypturellus tataupa | reverse complement strand
CCGCGCTCGGCTCCCGCTGGGGCCTCGGGAGGTCGCGCGAGGCGAGCGCGGCTCCGCGAAGCTCCTGTGGGCTCCTGGCTCCCGGCCGCGCCGCTCGGAGCCCTCGGCCCGGCAGACCCCGCTGCTGCGCGAGCGGACGCAGCCCGCCCGGTTCGGGCAGCTCTCGGCCCTGCGTGGCTCCCGCGTTAACCGAGTGTCGTGGGGCAGTCGGGCTGCGATGCTCCAGCCCTTCCTTCCGCACAAGAAATGAAAACCAACACAACGTCCTCATCAACAACTCAAAAATACGTTTCTTGCGTCTCCTTTTTACTAGTATAGATAATTAAAAAAAAAAAAAAAAAAGTAGCGTCATGTTGACCATGCAGCCATGGGCGGGCTGCTCGTTTGGGCTCTCAGCGCTGTCCATGAGCAGCAGTCCCAGGAAGTGCCACCGGCTCCGGGTGTTTCCCGTGTTTTTTCCCATTCAGTTGGAGCACAGACCAACACCCGCTTCCCAGCAGATGTAGATGCAAGCCGGACACTGGCTAACCTGCCCTGACACCCAGCAGTTCCACTTGCTCTCCTGTGGAGGGCACAGGATCACAAGCCTGGAGAGTGGAAACGGCGGGTATTAAGACCCGGCCTTTTAAAACACGTAACTTTGAAGGATGCCCTGGAAGGAAGTTCCCGGAATAGCGTTTCTCCGTGTGCTCTAAGTTACTTGGAGCTTGTCTTTACTACTAATAGTATCCATTTAGCTAATAGCATAGTTGTAAATGGCTTTAACTAATGTGAGTTTGTCCAGGAATTCTGTTCTGTTTCAAGAACTAGCAGGGCTCCAATGTCTAAATTACGGAAATGGTATGTGAGGGGAAAAAACACAGCTGCATCAATGAACATAAAATCCTTTTAGCAATATTATTCAGGCAAATCAAAACTATGCGTACGGCCAAGCTTGCATTTGTGCTAGGACAGAGGCTGAAGTTCCACCCTGACAGACACCACAGAGCTCAAGAGACACCTTCCTTTTCCGACAGAAGGAAAAGCTATGGAAAAGGTGCAAGAAATCCACATTGCTACAGCACAGCAGAGATCACTTTGGAGCAAGCATGTTCAGCGCTTCACAGCTCTTCAGCTGTAATTCTCAAACAGCGTACAAAGTACTGTGTACATAACTAACCTGAAAAAGGACGTACTGCCAGCGGTCCCGTTTAACACATCCTTTTAATGGATCTTCCTCAGGTCTTGAGGAAAATGCTGCGAAAGGGTGTGCACGGGCCTCGCACTGCTGCATCTAGCACATACACTGGCACTTCATTAGCAGCTCCCTTGCTGGCCCCGTCTAACCTGACGCGGGTGGCGGACTTGAGCTGCTCGGAAACAGGCTGCCCGTTACCTGCACTGAATGTTCGCACTAACCACCAGATTATTTCTGTGGGCTGTGATAGAAATGTTCAGTATGACCCCAGGGAAGCAGAGCCCCCACAGAGCAGTGCTGGATTAAGGATAGATGCTGCTATTTATCACTTATCCGCCCCGGTGCTCGTGATTTGAACAGGCTTTCTCAATCAAACAGGTCCTCAATCTGAACGGGCTTCCACCCTACACAGTAGCCTCTCCAAAGAACAGCACTGGGCTCCTGTTACTAGCTAAAACAAAAACTAGCTAAAAACTGAGATTTAGATGCCAGAAAATTTTAAATGATTGGAGACTGTCTTCTTTCAGATGCTAAGGAATGGATGCTAAGCAAAAGAAAAAATACCAAGCTATTAATTAGGTGTAGGCAGAGAGCATTTGATTGAAGAATTCATGTGCAACACAATTGGTAACACAATGTGTAACACAATTTCTCAAGTGAGATATTTCTGTCAAGCAACTATTCTGACTGTTCCTATGGATTTGCAGGAAGACCAGAATCGCCTCCTCGCAGCTTTCTAGGCCCAAGTGGCAGAAACTCTGAAGAAGACAACCCCAAAAGCAGCTGACCTGACTCTCACCTGGTAACAAGGTCAACAATTCTCTATGCTCCAGTGACCCAGAATACCTATGTATCACCTGCACCTAAACAGAAATACCACTGGGGTTAAGTGGAGAAGGAGCCAAGCAGATCTAAGAGTTTGCATTATTTTAAGGATTTTAAAAATCTGCCTGTGAAACAGCAGAGTTTACTCCTAACTCACTGTAAACATGCATCCACTTAGGCGGAAAGAGACATATATACACAAAGAGGAAAATGTGGATATATACATAACAAAAAAAGGTATTGAAGATGAGAAGTAGGCATCGACCAATAGTAGTAAAATCCTTTTTTCATGAGTAAGTGGAGTTAGCAATAGCTTATATAAGTATTTTATGAGAAAGAGAAGATTCCAGCTACAGTGTCGTGGTGAACAAATTCCATTTCCTGCTCTGCTTGGTGCAGATCTAACCCTAAAATCACCTGGGACAGAAATTAAGTGGAGCTTGGATTTGAATCCTGATCCAGGAACATCAGACTTCAGCATTTTTCCCTTTATTTTTCCCTCAGCCTAAAGGCTGGGCCTCTTTAAAAGAAGGAAACGCGCACGCAGGCCTCTCCCCACCCAACACACACTGCCGACAAATAGTTCAAATACTTTTGTTCAACTATTTGGAGAGAGGAAAAAAGCAAAGTTAAACACATTGCAACTCTTGCAGAACTCTGCATTTATCTTCTGGCCTCCTCTACTTAGAGTATGAATGTCATTTTAACATTCAATTTGGTTGGATTTTGCAAAACTGATGTGCTTATATCAAAGTGACCTTGACCTCTGAGCGCTGCATTAGCTTTCAATGCAGATCTTACCTAAAACGAATGGACAAGACACAAATGCAGGGTTTATCCTAGTCTATTTTATTTACAATATATACAGCTCCTACAGGAAAAAAAAAAAAAAAAGAACTGCTTTATCACAAGGATATTAAATAGCACAAGCACAGCACAGCTTGGACCTACGCACGGCCGGCCGCGGGCAGCAACTCCAGCGGGCGGCCGGGGCAGGACACGGCTCCGTGTGCCCTTCCCTTCCCCTCCACAACATCCGATGTCTCCTGCAGCAGCACAGAATCATCCTGCTGCTGCTGCCAACCGGGCCTGCGCGTATAGAAGGTGCTTGCTGGCTGCTACTCTCTAGTCAGAGACCGTTTCCCTGGTGCGGTTTGCTTAGATTTCATACAGCGCTTTGGAATCCTCTGGAATGAAAGGCACTGCGGACATTTACAGGAACAATTCTTGCTATTCTTATGGTAAGAATTCTGATGGGCTGTCAGCATCATGTTGCTGTGATCCTGTGTACCATGTACTTACATCCTTACTGCCTAAAACTATTATCATTAACTTAATGTGGTGTCTATCATCCAGATAATCCCAAAATATGAATAAAAATGGAGAGCACAGTAATTTACGATTAAACTCTTGTGAGAATGAACTGCACAAAGATACTGCACCTGAGATAACATCCTGTCTTCCTCTTCTGAGTTGTTTCCATATTTGAATAACTAGTTACTTGTGCTCCAAAATAAAGTCATAAAAACCCCTCAGTTATTGAAAACACTGCATACAGAATGTTTTACTGTATTCATTTGTGTGGGAATAGCACAATACGCAACACCATGTAAAAAACAGTCATCTAAAAATCAAAAGGCAACCAAAATTTACTCTGCTAGCAATATTTTCTTCTGAAATATCAAGTATTGCCATTTCTTAAGATATTCCCTGAAATCCATCAATCTCCCATATATTATGTTAGTGACATTCAGAAACAAGCTCAACTCTATCAGTCTGCCATAACATTAGGTTCACAAAATATAATTAGGGCATACTAGTGCTGATCAGAGTATCCACTTTTACAGGAACAGTTTAAGTAGAAATCCTGACATTTAGTGAAAATCTGCAGAGACAGTCCAAGTACCAGTGAAGACACCAGTTACCTGGGATTCCTTTGTAACTGTCACCAGTTCCATGCAAATACAGGTGAAAGAACTCCCGACATGCCGGGTAAGCACTTCACCTGTAAGCTAGGTGTGCGGATGGTTTTTAAAAATCTGTAAACAATTAGTTTGTTTTGATTGAAAATAAGAGACAGTTAAAAGCACCACAAAATATAAGTTAAAAGAAACCCAAACACACCTAAAACTCGGGAGATTAAACTATTTTTACAACTAAAAGAATGATACCTTAAATTTTCATTAAAAAAATATTGCTGGTGCTTTCAGTTAACCACCAGAACCCATCTCAAAAAGAAAAAAAAAGTATGAAGGCCATCACATGCATATAACCCCTATTCAATGTTTATTGGTTTTTCTGAGAAAAGGAAGCTTCTAGGAACTTTTTGTTTTGGTTATGCATACAAGGAACACATTACAGTGGGAATTATTACTCTATGAAGAGAGCTTACCTTTAGAGACTCCAGATTTTACTTTACACCATTTATAATATTAGACTTGAGAATCTGGACCACAAGATTTTGTACAGGCAGGCAGAGTCAAGTCTAGCACAACGACTCTACTACAAGCTTTACAAACAGATTAGTAAAATAATTTTTTCATTCATCTTTTTGTACATGGGTTGGTTCCTTCCTGGAAAACCTTTTATATCTTAAAATGTGATTGGTTAGAAGGTTAAAAACAAAATTCCAAAGCCCAAAACAAGTGAACAAAAAACCCCACAAATTCCCCCCCAAACTCCCAAAACAACCAAGATGAGAGTTATACAATTGTCAAACTGAAGAAACAAAACACACCTTTAGCAAAAACCTCACAGTTTAAAAAAAAAAAAAACACTTCCCAAACTGTATTTCCAAGGAGAGGAGAAATCTTCTTCAACGTCCATGTCATCACTCACCGAAGAAAAATTTTATAGAAAATTTTATTCAACATACAACATTTTCCAGCAAAAAAAGGCAATATACAGGAAGAGTTGTTGTACACTGCAGCTACAGAAACAAAATAAAATACTGGAAAAGAATGTAAAATTAAGTGTGAATTGCTGATTCTATCTTTACTGCACTCAAACTAGACACGCAGCTGGCATTAGCTCCA
The DNA here is from genome assembly GCA_034781795.1 of Crypturellus tataupa. Lineage (NCBI taxonomy): Eukaryota > Metazoa > Chordata > Aves > Tinamiformes > Tinamidae > Crypturellus > Crypturellus tataupa. The sequence goes on along the minus strand of JAWLRI010000217.1, from coordinate 2,620,915 downwards.
GGAAAAAAAAATAAAATTAAAAAAAAAACAAAAACAAACAAAAAGCAGTCTGGGGGACTGAAATAAAACTACACACAATGAATATCAACATCAGTGAAATTCACTTGCAGACTCACCCAACAAAATTAACCTCCAAGTGTTAAATTGTACATGTTCATTCATTAAATATACATTTTTCTGCTTTTTTCTTCTTTTCTCTCCTTTTTTATACAAAGTCAACAGCTTACTAAATGCTAGTGAGCATGCCCTCTGTGCTAAAAGGCTATTTCTGTGTTTTCCCCATCTCTTCCCACATAACTAAATTAATGATATTTATAATTCTTTCTCTCGCTTTTGCCGACTTTGAGTGTCATTCTCATTGCTAGAAGAGGCATAATAAGTCTCAACAATATTTCTCAAGGATTGAAAATCTAATAAAAAGACCCAAAAGTCTTTTTTTTTTTTTTTTTAAGGATTCAGGGCATCCACTTGGCAAAACGGGATGCAAAGTAGTGACTAAATTAAATGAGAACTAGTTTATTAAAAAATATTCTATGCAGCTGGAAGAGACAAAAATCCCGAATAAGTGCCAACAATGTACACAATGAAGTAGAGATTGCTATTTATTGATGATGTGAGTTTTTTGCATTTACAAATGCACAAAAATGTCATTTAAAGTATAACTGAAGGAAATAAATCTGATGTGAGTCTAAACATAAGACTTACTAGCTGCAGTGATGGTGAATACCACACCAGGAAGGGCAGCCAGCCAGCTTATGCCATCTAAAAACGTACTACAGACAAATAGTTTGCCAATGTCAACTGTTCTACTAAACTCTTCCCTCATTATGCTGACAATTGCCTTGCATTACGTTTACCATAAAATAACTCTCATTGGCATCCAAGCTTTATAAAAACACCTTCATTTTGCTCAAAAAGGGCAGTCAATAGATACAGAGAAGCCAAACTGAACAGCCTCAACAAAATAAAATTAACATCAGCAGCAAATCCTCTTGCTGAAGACTTCAGATATAGTGCACGTGTACCAAAGTTCTACAGTTGTTAAAAAGGTGCACACACACACTTATTCCGTCTCTTGCCTTGACAATCTGGTTAAGTCAGTCAGTTATGGATTTTAATAGCTTTTTCAAGGTAAGTGTAGCGAGTTCTCTTTGGGGCTTTATTGAAATGGTCAAGCCCTAGCCATGGCCTCGGATGAGACATGTTGCCTAGAAAAGAAAAGAGAAAGAAAATGATTTTTAGGACTATGTTGAAAGCTTTCCTTTACATAAAACTACTCAGTGTGAGCTCTGATCGTGGTCTGCCAGGAATATTCCAGCACGGACACGGGCTGCAGCACCGGTCTGCAGCCCTCAGCTGCCAGGGCTGCTTTCACGACTACTGCCTGGCTTTGTCATACATCCTAAACCTGATTCTGGTTTTCATCCTCTTCAGTCACTTACAAGAGGTCACAGCAGTGGTTATGTGTGCTGAAGTAAAAAAGATGTGGTTATCACCTCGTTTAAATGGGAATATTCTTTAAATAAAATGCAAACAGTTTGATAAGAAATCATGTAACGACACTTTTAAATTTACAGCCATACTTAGAGTATAAAGAAAACACATATTTTTTCATTTGCTTCACAGTACTATTTTATCTATTGCTAATCTTTAAGCAAAATCTAGGGTCCAGATACTTCTTGCAAATGGGAGAAATTCCCTTTTAAGATGTTCCTAGTGCAAGCATCAAATGTTCTTTGGAATCAAATGATAAGGGCAGAAACTAAAAGGCCCTAGAGCAAGAAATGTGCACTCCTATATTCAAAACCATCAAAACATAAAAGACATGACCCGTTTAGCCACGTGTATCTGTCTTTTTGGATGCATCTTCCACGATCAAAATGATTTTTCTTTTTGCTTTACATAACAGTCAATATCAAATATAAAAGAGAATCAACCACCTCTTTAAGCTAACTAACAGCTTCTGGTGACCGACATGAAGTATCATACCAGCCAAGTCAGCTAGAAGAATAATTAAAAAAAAAAAAAGCATTTCCAGATTGGGGTTTAGGGACACAGTATTGTTTGTGTGCATCTTTTTAAAAGATGGGGAGCTACTGTTATGTACCACTTTGATCAACTACAGTATTAAAGGTTTAGTTCAATCAGTATAACATACACTCGAATTGACACTTGTAAAAACCTGTGAGCCTCAATCTCACTTACTAAGGAAGCGTAAGAGTCCCGCATTACCACTGCAACCATGAGCTTCAAAGGGAATGCATTACATCAAAGCACTGTGCATCGCGAGGGAAACTTCCTGTAAACTCTCAAATTAAAACCCATTAGCCTCAGATACTTTACAATTTCTTCCTCCAACAGTTACGTTTTCCCCTAGTGCACCTGGCTGATTTTCACGCTGCTCTGACGTTGCTGCCTCTAGTCCCCCTCCGAGCTAGTCACCCAGGGACCCACAGAGTGAGTGCAGAAAAACCGACCCTCACCGCTCTCCCCAGCGCTGCCTCTGCTCCTATGTGGCTTGTTCAGGTGCAAATACTCAGACAAGCTACTTCGTGTTCCCAAACATAAGCCTGAACCTAGCTGCATAAAACCACCATGTGATGACTTTTTGCTAGGTTCCTGGAAAGTACTCATTGATGGGACAAGGCCTAAGTCTCTGGGGACTTTAAATTACGCAGACAGTTACAGGATTTAGTTGGAACTGTTAGATAAATCAAAAGCAGAGCTTTGGGGAGAGGTTTAAAAAACAAAACAAAACAAAACAAAACAAAACAAAACAAAACAAAACAAAAAAACACAGAGGATTATTTGGTGTTTGGCCCCCCTACCAGGCACTTGATCCCAGGGTTTAACAGAGCCCTGCTTGCAAATTCAAAGCTGCCATTTGCAACTGGAAATCTTCATGACTACGGAGGAACTGCTGGAAGATTAACTAGCACATTACCTTTTAAGCAATTTTATTTGTATATAAAAATGTTTATGAACACTTGACATGTAAGCACATATAAATACTTGCTTAATTCCTACACATAACACATTTTGTCCACAAAGAACAATAAATCTGCTTCTGAATCCAGAGCTAGGGATAACCACATCCTAACCACCAGCAGACACCTTAGAAGAATAGTCAGGTTGGCCAACAACTCACCAGGCTGGGGCTCAAAATCTTTCAAGTTCACTTCATACTCATCTTCATTGAGATATTGGTGTCGGCCCATCATTACAATGGCAAATTTAAACTACAAACAGGAATAAAACTGTTAAAGACAGAGCATGAAAATAAAGCCTAAAAATCTAAGTTCAGAATCTAACTCTCAGCTGATTAGGGGGGATATTTCCCAGGTGAACCTGATGTTGATGCCGAGTCCATTTAAAGATCCTTGTTAATACCCTGGACAACTGGACAAGATGAACGAGAGGCCACAGTGGATAACACCTCTGGAGGTCCTGCTCCCTCCAAACCTACCCCGGTCACTCTACAACCTTGCTAAAAAGAGCTTCATGGCAAGACAGAACTATCACTCCCAAATGTCCTACCTAGTTATTCCCAGAAAGGGCGCTATTTATGTCAACCACCTATTCTATTAATCAAAATATTCACTTATATAAAATCTATCGTGTCACAAGTTTTTAAGATAAACTTTAGAATCTAGCAGGAGCAGTAAGAACTCTTGCAAATACCATTACCTTTTCAAATTCTTTTTCTTGTATGTCCAGCATTGTCTGAATCCGCTTCATAACCTCTCTGAAGTGTTCACCCTAATAATTTCAATAAGACTTTTAGCGACAGTTAATGAAAAAGATGCTGCTTATCTTTCTACTTCAAACTATGCTGAAATACACTGCATATCTTAATCTCTCAGTTATTTTCAAAATGAGAGGAACATCAGCAACATGCATTCTGACAAAATGTCACACAAGTTGTTATAGATTTAATAAGTCTTATCCATTCCTCATTACACAGACTGCCTCAAAGTGATGAAGCACTTGTAATTGTGAAGCATTAATATGTGTAAATTATGTTAAAGTTAAGAAACAAAGGTAGAAAATTAGCAGCAAGTTGGAAACTAGAAGTAAATAAATAATCTTTCCTAAGCATATTACCTCTGAAAACTTCTAAACTTGTGATTTCCCTCCTTCCCCCTCAGCTAATAATTTCTTGGTAGTATTTTTCCACAAACTGTGTATGAACTTGCATTAATATAAAAGATCGGTAATGTATCTGCTGTTGCAGACAGGGAAACACAGCACAACCGGTTTCCACTGAAAATAAAAGGTTACTCTACATTCATCATAAATACAGAAATACAGTAAAATTGCACAGAATTCAGACATATGGACATATTTCACAGTCCAGAACTATGGAACTACATTTTCATACAAATTAGCAGTAAGAATCAGCACCACTTTAAAAACACTGTAATCAACTGCCCCTGGAAATGCACTTCGATATTTAGAAAAACAGCATGACACTCCATTGAAGCACCACTACATAAAAACTTAGAATTTTAATTAAGCTTTCAAAATTAGCTTTTACTCTCTTATTAACTTGCAGCCCTGGAAGACAAAGCACATCAAATTTTAACAAGAAGCTGAGTTAGAAAATACAAAGTCATTCTAGCAAATGTAAATTCAGTCATATGCGTCTCAAAGAAGCGCAGTAACAATGGCCCAAATTCTTTTCTTCATTTTTTGGCAATGAGTGCACACTGTACTAACCAGGAATGTACTAGCAATAAGGATGCGGGTTGGTTTTTTTTGTTTATATTCCAGTATTTTCAGGCCCTGGTTGTTCCTGAGGTTCTCCTTTCTACACATTTCACATGCTCACTGAAAGGCAATCTTAGCTTTGAAGACTGAAAAATCTGTGTATGCAGAACAGAACTGATACGCTAAGCAGTTTAATCACAGAGAGACATATCTGGGGCAGAAACCTTTCTACAGGAGTGATATTTTCCTGTACACTCTTTATGCTAACGTTTCCCTGGGCATAACTTAAGAAAACATAAGAAAATGTCATTAAAATAATCCCAAAAGGGAATAAGGGAGACATACTGTACCTGGTGTATCCTCAGCAAGAATGGAATTCCAAATGTCCCAAAAACCTCTTTGTGGAAATGTGCCACTGTGATTAGCATCTCATTTTCTTTATCTATATCTACCTGGTCCAGAGGAATTTCCTAGATTCAGACATAAAAGTATGACTAAAACCAGCTAAAACATCCACAAAAAACCCTTTTATTATTTAGCTAAAAGTATAATTAGCTGATGCTACTGATGTAAAACAATTCAATTCGAAAGTAATCAAAAGAGCCAGCCCATCTGACAAAACCTCTTTACACAAATCATCTTGGACGTGATATATTTCAGCTTCCTCTACTCTCCTAAAACAATCTCCTAGCTTTCCCATATGGTTTTTCCTAATATAGAATCTTTCATAAGTTATGATTAATAATAATAATAAAAATCATAAATCTATTCATCTTCTCATTATAGTTTTACATTGAAAATTTTTTTCTTCTTTTTTTTTTTTTTTTCCTCCTCTGATCTTTAGGGAAAGCTTAAAGGTTTGCAAGAGGATGCGCTTTGAATAATCCCACAATTTTGTCTTTGAAAGTCAAACCTTAGCTGATAAAGAATCCAGCTCTTCTAGAACACTTAAGTCCAGAGCCTCAAAGCAAGTTACAGGCATAAAACTTTACACCATGAGTCCCCAGACAAATCTGAGCGCTAAGGAGAGAAATGTCCTATGGACAGGAACCTTGCCAATTGTTCACACATATAAAAATCAAATCATTTCAAGTATGCAGATGAAAAGTGTTAGAAAAACTACCTTTAAAAAATACATATATATTACTGTGTGTGGAAGCTTGCTGTAAATATCACAGTATTTGATAATTCCGAATCCAGAAATGGAAAATTACCATCCGAAAGCTTCTTCCCTCAAAGTCAAACCTTCTGAGGTTATTAAAGAAAGCAGTATTTACCTCTATTCGAAACGTTCGACTTGTTGCAGGGGACAAACACTCTAACAGCTCATCTTCCTGATGGACGCCAATTATTTTGTAACTTACAATTTCTAGCAGCCTTAAAAATAAATGAATAGGGAAAGTATTAAACAGTCAAGCTAACATTTGTTTCCCAAACCTCAAGGAAGATAAATGAATATAACACACAACAGTAATACTGAATTTGCAACTTCACCAATAATTTTTGCCAAAAATTAAGTTGCAGACTTGGAGAGAAAAACTTCTTATTACAAAAAAAGCCAGTACTTGCAATTACTGGACAATGGATTTAAAATTAAATTACTTTTTAAACTCTTTTCAAAATGACCACTCTTTAATCCCTGAGAAATAAATAGCATGAAATGCCTGCATATGCAAATTATCTCACTGTGAGTTTACAATTGCTGTTGATGAATCCTATGCGTCTCTAGAACACAACTTTATGAAATGCTAAATACATATATAAAATTTCTATCCATATTTAAAAATACTCTAGAAATGAAAATCCTGAGCGTCTCATCTTCACATAATAACTAGTTTCCATAGTATTTAAATTGAAAAGATACTTGTCCACATTAAATTTACACGATGACATTGAATTCACATGATGACGTATCTTCCAGCTTTACCTTAATTTCCCTGAACCTTTTTCGGAGAGTTCTACAGCTTTTTTACATTCCTCTAACAGGTCCCGCACACATCCATGCTTGTCTGGATATAGTGTTATCTCCTAGGTAGTGTGTAGAACAAAATGATTATTAGAAAGGTTGCAAATATAAACAACCATATTAGAGCAGAACACATGATTTTTCTTTTCAGTACAAGTTCATCTCTAAAAGACAACAACAATTACTAAAGCGAACAATAACTTCAACTCCCCAAACTCTGTTAGGGATCAATATATTTTATTTTAAAAGTTACAATCTGTTGTAATACCACATTGCCCCAAAACAAGACTACCTAAAAATCTCAACATTACCCCACATTCATTGAAAAAGGAAACAAACAAAAAGCCCCACAGTCCATCTCACTTACCTCTTCCCTAAACTGGCTATTTAGCCATATGCATTTAAAACTTCTTCTGTTTTCAAAATCGGTTATTTTCATTTTGAGCTTAAAGAAGAAAAAGGGATACAATTTAGGCATGTTTTGTTCAAAGCAGAATTATTTTATAATACACTGTAAAAAAAGGAGACTCTTACCTGTTGATAGTAAAGTTTCTTAGGTTGCCTAGGCTTGAAGAACTGCAGAAGATCTCTTAAAGTACCTTCATAATTATGCCTAAGAGGATTACCAGGGCCATCCCTATAACTGCTCAAAAAAAAGAGGAAAAAAAAAAAAATCATCACTGCACAGCAAATCAAGATATTAAGTACATTTCTATTTCTGACTACCAGCTTCGTTTAGCTTCCTGTACAACCTAAGCAGCATTTTACTCAGTGCTTCAGTGATGTTTTTTTAAAACTGGCCCCTGCATGGGCACCAGAACACCATTCAGGTGCGTGTTAACTCTCCTGGTATCACCTTCAATCCTGCAGGGTGGCAGACCAATGTTCCTCTGAAACTACTGCTACCGCAGCACTAAAACCACCTACTTCAGACTGTGAAGGGTTAATTTTGGAGGCACATGACACAGCAAAGTTCCAGGATGACCACAACCCATCAAGCTGCAGGGAGTTACAGGTTTGCTGATGATGGTGGGAAATACCTCGGGTTAATGAAGAGAAATCTACATTTGCATGAACATAAATGTTGATAAGAAAGTTTTTCTGTGCATTATTCCTTCAGCATATATAGAACATAACTATCAAGATCTATTTTCTCTTATCATTTCAATTTTCTATAGATTCAAATCCAGTTTTATACAGCTGTGCCAGGAAAGCCACTTTAACCAAAACTGACCCTTTCAGCAGCAGCAAACTTAACTCAGCTATCTTCAAAAATCCTCACTTGCAGACTTCCAGAAAAAAAGAATAATTAAAAAGTGACTTGGGTAACTCTTGCATTAAAATTATCATAATATGTAACAGCAGCTAAAATACAACTTCTATACATGTTTGTTTATGGTTTCCTCCATTCTAGAAAGCTGCACTGAAACAGCACTTCCTAGCTCCTTAATAATTTTAACAGTTTTCGCCCTATGCAGAAAGTTTTTAAAGTAATGAATAGTCTTAGAAATTTAGTGAAAACACTCACCCTTTAAAATATCTCTTTTTTTCCAGCAATGCTTACCAAATTCCTTATAAAAGTTTGAATTCATAGAACCCTACAGCTAGTGTCTATTTCTTTAAACTACTGGGCTACTTCCCGTGCATGCCAGGATGCTGGTGTTTTGCTAAAGAAGAATTAATTTGCAACGCGGATAGAAGGTATGAAAATAACTGTAACCTATGTATTTTTGGCCAAAGTGTTTTAAAGAATGTTTCAGAGCGAGAGTATTATACTTGCAAAATTCTACTTACCCTTGGGACTTGAAAAACTGTAATAGCATTGGATCTGTATTAAGCCTTTGTGCAACTGTCTTTGCAACCTGCAAAATAATTTTTAAGTTCTCTATTATTTCAGTTATGATAATGCTCTATGATCACTCACTCATAGAACATCAAGTTATAGAAATTCTGAAAGAAAACCACAATGCCACCTTCCCAAAGCAAAAGAACCTTCAGTATTTTTGGTTTTCATATCATCTCATAAATAATTGATAAAGATATGACAGAAAAAAAGATAATTTCCCTTTTATTGCAATAAATGCAATAAAAATTTATTTCCAAAAAATTTATCGTAAAAATGCAATAAATTGCAACAAAACAAAAGAAGGAAACAACTTGCTGTCCGAATATAATTCTACTTATCTACTTAAGAATATTTTCTATTCAACTATAATATTATTGGGAAGTGAGGTGTGTCCTTTGAAAATTCCAATTTTCCACTGGCTTTTAATTTACTCTAAATTAATTTACTCCGGCTTGGCTGGCGATATCCCCACATTATTCCTATTTCATGTCACAGAGTATTTCATGTCACAGCCTCACAAGAAGCACGGGAATCCTTTGACAATTAACCTCTTTCAAAAGAATCCGTAAGCAACTTAAAACTCAAGTAAAAATGAAATAAGGAGACTTGCTGGACGACAGATCTGAGGAGAGAGGATAGCAAAATAATAATCTCTCCCTTTCCCTTTACATCTACTCCTGCTTTCTTTGACTGAAAATAATTTATTGTCATTTTTTATGTATTCCTCTTGATACTAATAGTAGGAACTGTAGAACTATAGTGATTGAGATCTACTCAGATGCTAAATATATTGCCAAATTTTTACATTTTCATTGACCTGTTTTTCTTCTAACTATCCTGTCCTCACCCTTTATGAATACAATAGAATTTACAGAAGTAAATTATTAATAAATAAAATAATCCTGTGCAGAAGTAACTGAAGTCATATTAACATATTATTAGTTTAATAAAAATATCAAAATCATTAAAATTAATATTAGTGTAATTAATTAAATATAGTTTATTGTGGTAATTTTTTCCTCACAAACAACTGGAATTCAGCTTTACTAATATTAAAATTATTCAACATTTACTCACAAACATTAGTGATTTAAGCTTTTGTGACACAATGGAAAAAAATATATATCTAACAAGATGAGGAATGCTCTTTTGAGGCAGTACATAAAAGATGCCGGTGATCTTATGACCAAGTCACTTCTGTAACATGACGACAAACACAGAGGAACAACTAGAATTCATACCTGAAAGTAATTCATCCTATTGGATAAAGTAACAACAAATCCAGGGTCATTGGGGATGGTTTTATCACAGAAAATGACATCCACACGATGGTAGAGGTCTCTGAAGTATTCTTTAGCTGTTGGTAACTCGCTGTTATCATTTTCTGGGTCATCCCTATAAGGGCAGACAAATGAAATCCTTACATATTGTGCTGTTACACAGGTAGGTGGCTAGGGCTTTAACAAACACTTTCTACAGTAGATCAGCAATGGATGAGAATACAGAAACGCAGTTAAGAAACCTTTTTAAAGAGCCACCACTCATACACGGTAGGTCTATGATACTCAGTAGTGATCCACACCCTCAAATACATCTGTGCTGTGCAAGAGCACATGTCCTTGCACGCTACACTCGCCTCTTTGGTAGTGTGGCAACGAAGGGATCCTGTTTGCTTCACAGAGGCATCCTAGCAGTAACTGCTCCCCTCCCTCGCCATCCCTGGCACATCAGTGCACACCTTAATCACCTGCCAAAACTTCCCCCAAACTCCTGTGTTTGTCACTCTGCACAGCGGGCAGCTGCGCAGTAACACCCCTTGAATGAGAGAAGCAAAACATCTGCACAGATGTCGGTTTGGGTCACTACTGACTGGTACCCCTATCTTCTCAGCAGAGAAATAGCTCCAGGGTACAAGCTGTGCACTTACCCAAGTCAGCAGCCAGCCAAAGGTGCATAACACCCAGTGGGTCAACAGGGAATGCGAGCTCCAAGGCATGACATGAGAAATACATTCATCTCATAATCTGGGGTAAGAGTGCTGAAGACAGACTAGCTGGCTTCCACCCACTGTCAGCCCATGGAGAAAAACACAGCAACACAGTCGGGTGTGACCATCAGGAGTGAGAGCATTGAAGTGCTGATTTATAGCCCTGACAAGCTTAAGCGGGATCCCTTTACCGGATCTCCTCTGGCCTGGGAGAAGGCTCCAGTCAAAGGACTAGGACACTCGAGTCGGGAATGCTCAGGTGAGTCAGGAGCACCTCACCACTGCAGACTAACGGGGAACTTATAGTGAGCATGAATAAAAAGGAAAAGGCAGAGTAGATCAGAGTAGAGCTCCAAGTCAAGAGCTGTGTTAATGGTACAGAGCCTAACATTTGATATCAGGTTGACTGCTCAGTGTCTGCGTTACCGTGGCTCCAGGAAAAAGCTGCAGGACTTGGCTGTATTGCTGAATCAGACCCTTGGGTAACATTAAGGCCTATTTTAGTATTTGTAGCACTAAGTCTTCTAAACTCAGATAAAGACTTCTTCTCCTCAAATAATGTGGCATGTAATAGTCAAAATATAGATTTATTAATTTCTGTTCTGCATGGACAAAGGACAACTGCTGAAAACTTGTCTGTCACTAGAAAACTATCCTTGCTCTTTTTAAGACCCCTAAATTTAAAGCAGCAAACCAGGCGGTTTATCTGCCAGGAGCTGGTTCCTTCAAAATACCTACTTCTGAAACACTATGATGTCGCCATCCATGAGTTCATCAAGAGCTTTATCAAGGGATACATCATAATCTTGAATCCTTTCTGTTAAATTGGGTTTAACTTCCTGCAATAAAAGGAAAAAAAATGCTGATTTAGACAACTGAAAAGATAAAATAAAGAGTCACAACAGTAAAGAAAACATAAGGCAAGGTAACTGGTATCTTATTCAACCGAGACAAATGGGAATAGGCATTTGCAAATTAATCTTAACTAAAGGTCAGAAAAACGTGTTTTTTGAGGCAGTCAATTACTTCTCCCCAAAAAATCAACAGTTTACTAAGGATTCTTTTTTAAGTTATCTGAATTTATAAAGTATTTTAGTATTCAGTTATTATCTTGTAACCATTTCAGATTTTTCAAAATTCAGTAATTTTTACTGATGCAGCTTTTAGAAAGATGGAGAAGACCTACTACACTTGCTTCTCTAGATAAGCACAGAATCTTTGCACAAAAATACACTTTTATATTTAAAAAGGGACTGATTAAATATGTTTATATTTGAAAATAACTACATGTATATTATGTATTTATCCTGTAGGTTAACTTCAAGGACAAAAGCATTAAACAAACTGTCATGAAACTGTAAGCCTCACCTGTACGAGGTAGAAAGTGTCTGTTAAGAGGCCTGTGGTTTTTGGAAACAAATACTTACATAGAGAAGTACCCGACTGCACGGCCCTGCGTGCACACTCTGGAACCACCAGAGAGAGCAGCACGACTGCTAGCAGTAAAAGCAATTCCTTGTTTTTACTACAGCAAGGATTTTGCTTTGGCAAGATCTGCACCTTCAGCACTCAGTCAATGCAGGAATTATAAAGATTTACTATTGCTGTGTTTGGGCAGGAATACGTTAGCAGACTCTCTCGTCAGCTAACTTTAACTTCGGAAGGAAGCAGTAGATGCAACATTTTCTCAACTCAGCTATCTAAGAAGGACACTGAAAGCATACTGGCCAATAATATTAGCACGTAGTGACTTAGAGGACATGCACACACTCAGTTAACTTCAAGAGAGATTTAAAATTAAGTAACTTAAAGGGCAATAAAGTAACTTAAAAGTGCAAAGTTTTTAAAACAACAAAATAATCTACATGAAGTCCTCTATGAATAACTTTGCTGCTAATAATAACCAGTGACACTCTATCACAGTAAACTTCAAAACTCCAAAACTGAGACTGCTTCTGATTTTAAATTCCTGATATGAGCAATCTTTTTACCCTTTTTCTTTTCCTTAGCTACACAATGTAGAATACAAAAACGTAACTTCAGAATATTTGGTTATCTTTGAGTCATAACATCAAGGGAACTCAATCCTTTGGTTGTTTAGGAAAAGGGGCTAGTTTGTCAGTGCCCTATTAATAGTTCTGTGGTTCAAAAGGTATCATAACACATACACAAATTATTATTAGTTCTTACGCACCTTTCATCCACTGGCCTTCAATTTGCAAACAAGCCTTTTACAATGGGTTTCTTTTAAACTGACTGAAAGGCAAGAAATCCAGAAAGGTACCTAGGTATGTATTTTATAAGAGCACGGTAAAATAGAGGTGTAATTTCAGAAGCTTCGAATGTGAAATTTGAGTGTTGCACTGAATCACAGAATAATTTCTGTCTGAAAGGATCACTGGAGTTCTTTAGTCTGGCCTCCTGGTCAAAGCAGGGCCAGTTTCCAAGTTACAGCAGGTTGCTCACGCTCTGGCTCTCTCAATTTCTGAAAACATCCATGGATGGAGATTTCCACAACCTCTCTGAACCACCTGCTTCAGGAGGCAAGCGTTCCTTGTTCAGAAGGTCCCTGCAGGCCGAGGGACTGCATTTTTGTAGCTGATACAATATTGGGTTTAATATTTTCCTCTGTTGTCGGGGAGATAGTTCTAAGTCACATCTGCTATATTAGACTTTGCAGTTCTCCCAATCTGCATACACACAGTGTTATCTAGAGAATGGTTTCCTTGCATTTTTTTAAAAAGATTAGAATATTTTAATCACATAGCAATCTATCCTCAAATAAACCTTTCCACTGGTACACTGATTACAACTTGTATAATAAATAAATCTAAAAATCCAAACCTCATAGAGGATAAGGTCAGTTTCTTGTGGAAATCCTGCTCTCTCACACATAACTGGAAGCAAGTCACCTATTGGAAAAGAAAAAAAATATGATATGCATTGCAGCTTTAGGTGCTGGGGAGAGCTGTTGCAAAAAAAAAAAAAAAAGGGGGAAAAAAAAAGAAAAAAAAAGTTTTTTTTCTGACTCTGGTTAAAGTTTTATAACACCTGAGACAGGGAACCTACTAGGTTACAGCTTCCTATATTTTGATTCAGCCCAAACACAGGCTTTAAGTTTCCTTCCATTCATCCAAACGAAAAGAAAGAAAACAAACATGGGAGGCCATTCAGGAACACACAGACTGAATAACATTGCTCCTCCTCTTACAGAAATTTTCATTTCTTTCAGTTTTCGTAGGTGACCTTAAAGTCACATAGCTAAAATACAAAAACTGAAAGCACATACAAGTCATCAGAATGAGACTCTCAAGGTGACAAGTCAAAGCATTTCTACTCAGTGGATATTTGCTAAATTTGTTAGATGGACCCATATGAAGACCAAGGCTCGCACCAAATTTCAGTCTGACCAGGCATTCTAGGTTACTACTGTGAAAAGTTGCATGAAGAGCGCTATGTACTTCCTTTAGGTTTATATGTCACAAAACAATCCAGCTGAAATACAAGATAGAAAGAAAAAAAATGAGGTGCAACAGCATTTCCCAGAGCTGTTCAGCAAACATGAAACAGCCCCTTACATTCAGCACCACCTAGTGAATAGTGCCAATCTGTAACAAAAAAGCTTAATGACAGCCAAGAGCAACGAAACTGAATTTTAGAACTCACGTATTTTACAGGATATAGGTGTGTAGATATGTCCACAATAATTCAAACTCCGAGTTTTCGGATCATACATCTTCAGGAACAACATTACATCATCTAATTAAGAAGCAAAAATTAATTTTAAGTAAGCCTTATTTGAGTATATCTCAAAAAATTCTTATTTTTCTTTAAAATATTACAAAAATGTGTCTTTTGATTTACAGCTGGTGTTCTTCAAATATTATTGCATACTGAATTTATATATAGAGAACCTGCATAGGTTAAAATTTCTTAATTTTTTTTTAAAACCATATGAAAATGTCCTCAACCTTGAAATGAGGGAGGAAAAAAAGAACATGAGAAAAACAAGTATCAGCACTGCAGTTTGATGAGCACATCAATGACATCATGGAAAAAAGAGCACACAATGTTTTCTGAGGTGTACATAAAATAAGAGTATTCTGTATTCACTCAAGTTTTAGCATATATGCTTACGATCTTTATCAAACTTGGGTAATGTTGCTCCAGTAGCAGCCATCTCTGGATCTACTGTTTCCAAAAATATTGTCCATGGATTTTCATTGTCACTGAGCTCAATCATCTATTTAGAAATACACGAAAAAAAGAAGAAAAGATTCTGGAGAATATAATTTGGTATCTGCATTTTGATCAGACACACAAGAATTTTACCATATATTTTTGAGGATATTTAGGTGCAACATTTTAAGCAATACATGTGACTAAATCCACTATTCCTGCCCAGATAACAAAATGGTTTAAGTGACACTTATGTTTAAAAAACAGCACATAAATCAAGATCATGTGTTTTCTTTACTGAGGTAAGAGCATCCACCAGATTTTCTCCCCTCTCTCACAAAATAACATTCCATTAAATCTCAAATCTTTACAAAAAGCAAACACCACGACACATAGGTTAGTTAAGAACCCCTTACAAAAAAAAGAAAATCCAGTGTCCCAAATTTACAGATTCTTAGCAGGAATTGACACTCATGAATGATGACTGACAGAGAAAAAACATCCTCTGCCAGTGGATAGTTACCGTTTTATTGCCATCTGCTTCATTATCTAACATTGCAGGTCTTTTTGTTCCATTACTTCTAGCTTGCATTGGCCATAATCTGATTTGATCCTGTGGAAATCCCTACAATAAGTATATAATTATGACAGGGAAAAGGGAGAAAAAAAGAAAAAAAATAAGGAAAGAAGATTAACAACATTTAATAAACTTAGTCAAAATTGATCCATTTATAAAAAGCTCTAAAGAATGATTAAGTGCTGCTGCTACCTGGAAAAGACTAACTAAGAGAACATAACGTAGTAAAATACAGATAGAGAGTCCTCTGCAGACAACTTACCATTGTTTGAGAAAGATTTTGCACAAATTCCGTAAGTGTGGAGTTTTTTAATACTTTGAAAACAGTGTATTTCACTTTTTCTTCATCATACATATCATTGCCTTGGTGGCCACAGAACTGATCTTCTGCCACTATCTGAAAATTTACATTTAGAGGTTATTATTCGTATTAACTCAGCTGCAGAATACTGTATCTTTTTGATGACACTTTACTGTGTAATGTCACTGGCTTACTGGATAGTTTCACACTGTGCATATTGTGTTCTCCTGAAGAAAAATTTCCAAGAATGCAGGATATAATGAAATTAAAAATTTGTGATACTCAAATCAACATAAGTAATTAAAATACACTAATTCTGACAAATCCCAAACAATAAAGAGCCAGTGACATTTATCCCAGCCTTGGAAACATGTACTGTAATAATCTGGGCATTCGAAACAGGCTATGCAAGGGACTAAACGTTTCTCCGTGTCTGTGCAGTCCTCATGTAGTCTCAGCTGACAGAAAACAAGACTGCACCACCCTGTTAACTAGAACAGATCTACTGTAAATGCCATGCAGAATAAGCTGAGCTTTACTGGTGTTTCTCCTTACGAGCATCACAAAGAGCAAAGCAAGGAAACACTGGGGCAAATGGAAAACGGGCCCTTCTCTCTTCAGCCAGACAGGCTCTAGGAAAAGCCATAACTTGTGCTCTGTAAGGCAATTCCTAATCATCCATGCATTTGGCTTTCCCAAAAACACTAATTGCAAATATAAGCTTTTCTCCTCAAACCTGATGAGCTCACTTTGGCAGAAGTCCAGGATTGCCATGTATGGCTAGATACACTCTAATTTTAGAAGATAATTCCTGAAGGAGATGACAGTGCAGTAGCAGTACAGCCATTCAGCATAATCCATCCTTTTCCTTTTATCTGAATTTACTATTTTTACTTGTAAGCACATAACTTTTCCCACACTTCTACAGAAAGCAGAAATGCCCCCAAAAATTGTCATTCCCTGGGGAGCAGTGCTTGTTTCATCAGAACTTAGTGCAGGTGTGAGGATGCTTTTAAGCACTAAAAACCCTCTCAGAACTTGCAACGCTAAATAAAAACAAGCAGTTAAAAACTGAAAATCAAGTTTTGTCTTGGGTGGCTCCATATTCCAACTTTTGATAATAAGCTACTTGCAACTCGATGCTGACCTGCACTTGCATATAGAGATGAGCTTCCTGCCTTTCCTTCCTCTTCTGAGCCTCTATTCTCTTCTCTTCTTGTAGCCTTTCTACAAGTTGTTGAGGAATATCATGGTCCGTGACAGGCTGCAAAACCTCACCTGCAATGCAGATCTTGGCATGTCAGTTCACATTGATGCTGGACAGTTTTCATACACACGTGACACTCCATTGATTTTAAGTTGAAGACAGGTATTTTCATATTTTAATTAAAAGCATTATTTGATATGATCATGCAAAAACACCTAAGTTAAAATACTTTGCTTCGATGAAATGTGACACACACCGTTGAATTAAGCATTCATTTTATGATTTAAAAAGTATTTACTACTGCTCAGATTTTGAAACATACATTTATCTGCACGTATCTACATGTTTCTACATGTATCATACATCTATCTACATATTTGCATCTATTTATCTATTACTAGATGAGACCAATCTTCCCAGAAGCAAGTCAAAGGCTGGTTGATCCATTTGAATTTGTAAATTCTAATCATTTAATAAAACAATTCCTATATCAAATAAACTTTTGTACAGGAAGATTGTCAACAGGCCAGAAATACGATATGCCTGTATTTCTGCATCTCAAGCTCAGTTGGAATACACACAGACAGAGTATACATACTTAATTTTGATTCCCTGATGTAAACCAACATGTAGGCATTAGTACAATGCCGTACAGATAAGTCGTCGTCATGACCTCCATAATTGTGTTCGATTGCTTCTTCCTTTGTACATCTTGATACAACATCATCATCAAATTTACACCACTAGGGAGAAAATTGTATATAAATGTAATTTCACACAAAAAATATGTTCTTGAGTTAATCCTATTTCTGGCATGTCTTTCAGTGCTCTGAAGAGTCTAGAATTTCTCTTCAAGCAACACAAGTTAAAAAAATAAAGAAAATAAAGAACTAGTTCAGCGCAGTTTCTGCAACCTGCTAACTTTCAACTTGACATAAGGCAATAAATCACTCCACCCCTTCTAAAGTATTTGAACACTTTACACAATATTAGAAGATTTTAGCCAAATAATTATTCAAATCATTTATCTCACAATTCTTATTCAAATATACTGCATTCCTGTATGAAGTTCAGATAACAGACCTCATCTGGTGTAAAATAAAAGACAGTGGTGCACAAGATACCTGATTAATATTTGTAAGTTTAAAGTACTTTACAGCTATTTTGAAATAAAACCAAACTACAACTTTTATCTGCTATAGAATTAAGAATGAAAGATGGATAACAACAAATTAATAGAAAAATCTGACTACTAATTTTACTACCACTGGTCATAGAACAGGAAACTCAAGAGAAGAGGCACCTGATTGACAAACATCCAATCCACTCAAGACACCTAAAGCTACAAGAGTGGGACATGCAGGAATAGTGAACTACACAGTCCCAGAAACATTAAAACACTCATGCTTGACAGTAAGTTCAGACATCTTAAAGTAATACTGGACAGAATTTGCGTGGTGTACAACTGCAATATGTATAAATACACATGACTGAAGGGATTCCCTTAGTTAATGTCTTTGGCCAAAAGCCAACAGTAAATATGAATTTGCTCTTCTTAGGAAGGAATGTGACTCTAATGTCTCTGAAAGCTCACTCCTCCCTGAAGAGCGAAAAAAAAACCACAGAAATGAGGGCTACTGGTTTGGCTTCTGTTTTAAAATACTAAGTATGTTCCCCAGATGTGATAAAATAGGTGCCATAAGACAAAAAAGAAAGAAAAAAAAAAAAGAAAAGAAAAAAAAAAGAAAAAGTCAAGCTAAAAACTGCATCACACATGGATTTCATTCCTCCATGAAGGAGCATCCCAGCATGCTGTTAGGAAACAAAAATTCCAAAGATGTGACCATTAGGAAAATTACAAGGATATATTTGCAAAACACAAATACGTTCAGTTGGGTTTCAATACTCACTTTGCCATCGCCCTTTGGATTTAAGTAAACAACATAATGTCCACCATGGTTATCTCCACTGTGTACTAGAACTGCATGAAGAATGTAATTAGCAGGATCTTTAGGATCTGTTTTTTGCAAAAACTCATCTAGTGGCAACTGTTCAGGAAATTCAAACCTAGTTTGGAAAAGAATTAAGACAGTTTTATTTTTACTTGAGAGAGACACATCCTATTATTATGCTGAAGGACATCAATACTTACTATCAAAGCAAGCTGAAAGAATTAAATAGCTACAATTATAATGCCAAATAATACACTACTGACTGAAATATTACTTTGGAACATCTTTCAAGTGCTGAAGTGTCATTTCTATTTTATTGGTGAAATAAGGATTTTGTTTCCAAACAAAAACACACGTCCTTGGGTAACTACCAATTTCTAGAGATAGTAACTAGGCATGGAAATATATGGAGGCAAAGGGAAGGATTACTGATTTGTCCTACTTACTCTTGGGGTAGCCTAAGGGAACATTCCAACTTTCCACAGATGGCACAAAGAATGTTCCACATACCACATTATATATATATTAAAACAACAACAACAACAACAAAAACTTATTTACATCACATCCCAATTAACACCTATAAATGACTAAGGTAATAAATTTGTCACTCAGCAACTTAATATT
>JAWLRI010000217.1:2563583-2592585 GCA_034781795.1 Crypturellus tataupa | reverse complement strand
TTTTTCATCATCCTTGTAGTTTATTATCTTGAGAACTGCTTGTGCATGGCAAGACCATGACCTATAAATAAAAAAGCAATATTCAGATCTCTTTCCAAATTAGCTTTTTAGAGGCATTAGAAATTTTGGAGGACAGGGGGCAGGGCATTATTTTCACATATAGGGTTGTGGGCTTCCTATCTTACTTGATATTGTGTGCTTAATTACTGTTGAGGGCAGGACTCTGGGGCGCTCAGAAGTTGAACTGCAAGCACAAGGCTAGAAGAGAGATTCTCTTAGGCACCAGAGCTGCTAGGAAGGTCAGGCAATCACCAGCAACAGAGTTAGAGGTGTAATAAGAAGGTAACTGCTCTCTAAGACGAGCTACAAATTCTACCCATTTCAGTGCAGATAGGCAATTTAGAGGGGACTGAAGGTGGTGCTCTTGGTGTCTCCATAGAGAGTTAACTCAGCCTTTGGCTAAATAAAGGTAGGAAGTTCTTCCACATTCCTTGCAAGGCATAAACTCTCCAACCCCCGATTTTCTCAGAAACGCTTCGTTACTATCATTCCTGTTCCAATTCATCCCACTTGCGCAAGTTAATGATCAGACTGAGCATCAATTCAAAGTCTTGTCACTGCCTCCTACGATAGCATTGGTACTTAGCTCCACTAGCAAACTCCTGCTTAATGCTTTGAAGGATTACATTATCTTTTCCTTTTCTGTGACTGTGTGTGTGAATCACATCTCCTGTGACTTTAGGACTTTCTCCTTTGCCTTTTGCAGCTCCTGAGAGTTCACCTTTTGGGTTATAAAAAGGGCAACTAAAAATTTTCAGTGCTATTCAGCAAGAATTGCGAATTGTCAGATTTCATGCAAAAAAGGTCACCTTATTGGAAAGAATACGTGGGAATCTATGATCACACAAATGTTCATTTACTGAGCCTTGTCTTGAATGACAAATTCCATTTAACAGGGCAACTAGCTCTTATACTCCTGTACCTCTGTTACTAGCAATTACCTGCTTGTGCTCTTTACAGGATGGGATTTATGGCTCAGGTGGGTTAGCAGCCCTGCAGTAACACTTTAGCATGAAATAAACCCAGACTTCTTTCGTGCTGAGAAAATTGTTAGTCAAAGACTTCACCCCAGTAATCAAATATACCCAAAATACTCAAAAAATATACTCTAAAATACTCAAATTCTACCACAAACTTCTAGCCACTCAGCCTAAACAAAAGATTTACTCTTATGTTTTGAGATTTTCAAAGGTGAGAGAAAAGGACATTCAAAACTTTGCAACAATCCTTTCCCTTTTAAAGAAAGTCAGGCAGAATAATTTTGATAGGTATTTGTCTTTCTTTCAGTATGGATTAACTGGTACCAAATGGGGGCTTGAGAAATAATTAAGAGGGTCTTACGTGGAATCAGACTCAGCATTGCATTGAAGGAAGAATCCTACGCTTTTTTGGTGTGGTCTGTCTGGGTAAAGTCGTGGCATAACCATGATCTTCCATGGCAAATTCCGTACAAAGCAGGGAGGGCTGAGGACCGACTCGCTCAACCTGTTGAAGCGCTCGACTGTAAACTGGAACGTTGCTTCTGACCGCCAACTCGTGTCTGTAAAACACACAGACGTGCAAGGAGTATTGGGGAAGAAAAGGGGAAAAAAGGATGTTCTCAACTACAAAACGCAATTTGGTTTTCTTCCCACATCCAAAGATCTTCATATACCAAAAACTTTTCCGCTTCCGTTGTGTGAGGCTACAGAAGGATGCTGGAGACTACGGCAGCTCCAGGCAGGTTCTTTTTATTGTGAAATGCCTCCTATTGCATATAGAAAGAAAACAACTTAAAAAGTAGCTGAACAGCTTCATAGGGCCGAAGAATTGCTATTGGATTTAACTACATTGAGTAGCATATCAGGCAGCACACGGTCTCATGGTCACACTGCTGTTCTGCCAGCACCCACAGGTGCTGCAGAACGCAAAGAAAATCATGGAATATCTACATATATGCCATAAACACAGTGACACTCAAATCCAAATGCACTGAGGCAGCGCTGAATGATACTGTAAAGACCTGGCAAGTCCCAGGTGCTATCTGATGACTTAAATAGTTTTGATAAAAAACACCAACACTGAGAGTGAAAAGTTTTGTTCACACCATGTGGGAGCTTCCAGATGTCACTCTTTGCCCTTACTAACTGTTTTTCTTTTCAAGCTCCTGATTTTGAGCCACACACCCAGGTTGAACTTGTGGGCAGCCTGACAGCCCTGAGCCTTCCTAATCATCTCCTAAAAGCAATTTAACAGAAACCAGTCTTCTCTCTCTATACCCGCAATCACCCCCATAATATTCTTACACTGTCATCAGCTCCTCAAGCAATGGAAAAGTTCAAAGGATTATTCCATTTTTAATTCTTTTTCCTACATGTAACTGTAGCTAACCAGAAGTCTATCAGCACTTAAGAGTTTTTCGTTCTAGCTATTTTACTTTTTTGTCATATGTTTATGGAAAACAGTCAACGGGTCAGCGGGTACTCTGGGACCAGAAGAGTGAGATACTCTGCAGCCAAAGACATCCTATATCTTCCATAAGACAAAAAAATCAAAGAGAAACACCTAATAGAATTAAAAATCAGACTTCCATCAGATGCACTTTAAAATGGTTCAGGAATGCCTCCTTATTCACAACTAAGACCAGTACTTCTGAGTTTAACCTAAGCTGCTGAAAAAGGGCTGGTATCTGCTGCCTTCGCTTCAGGTTCCAGAGCACTTGAGTACAAAGACTCAGCAGTGCTGCTACCTTCCTGGCCAAAACCAGCCATCTGCGCAGAGTGGCCGATGCTTCAGAGAGAGTTTCCGGGTATTTCCCAGGTCTCTCTCCAGGAAAAGCCACCCTCACAGCCTGCAAGGAAGCAGGACTCTTCACTAAAGCACAGGAGCGGTCACCAGAAACTATGCAAAACAGTCAGCCTTGTAACAAAGGTCAACCCTGAAACAAGAGTTTCTTTAGAAACACAAGTATCACCAAGTATCCACCTTCCTCCTCTCCTTCCAGAAAGGATTCCACCAGCTACAGGGAAAAGGCTCTTTCCGTGATGAGCCGAGTGTCACACTCAGCACCTTGATGTGACACAGAGCCTTCAAACCTGAGGTCCATATATAGAAAGCAATCTACTTTACAACTGAAGCACACATTTAAGGGAAAAGCAAATTTCTTCATTCTTTTAGTAAGGGTTGTTGCCTTTGAAGCACACCAAGGTTATTTAAAATATTCTGAACATGAATTATTAATTAAGAAGCTCGTTGAATATTCTATGTTTTAATGGCAATAACAGTATATGGCTAAAACTAACATTCCTGAAATTCCCCTAGCCTCTCCAATCAGCCAGAGTGATGCTTCAGACAGGTAATGACAATAACCTAGGAGTTATGGACTTTTTGTTTGAACTTTAAGTTCCGAGGGAACTTATTCTCTCTACTATTTGGAATTATGACAAACATATTTTTTTCATAACCTAATTTACTACAGACTATGGTGAACCTGTTATTCCTTCTCATAAAACTTGGCTAAGTCCTCTTCCATAACAGCCCAGTGCTTTCCTTCAGTCAGTTCCTTTTAACTGCTAAGCCATCTCAGAGCAGCAATAGGATACAGTGAAAATATAGTCGTGCCTGAAAATCTGGCTAGTGGCCCACTGCTGCCTCCATTACATGGGAAGCAAGCAATTATGTTCAGATTTTCACTGAGGAGGTATCTAAACTCTCCTCCTGCACTGACCCAGCTTCCTCTGAGTAAGAGCAACCATGCTGCAAACCAGAACAGCAGGGGAACGACGAGAGTGCTGTTGCACAGTTGGGTCAATAATGCAGCATCACGCGACTCCTCTTATTTACAAGGCTTGGAAAAGCATCATCCACTTATGTGAGGCAAGTCTTGGGGAATGTTTTTGCAAACAAAACTATTGCTCAATAACACTAGCATGCAACACCTATAAGTAAAAGTACTGTAACACTAAAATGCAGCAGCCACTCCCTATTCAAATATGATACTGAGGAACTATTGGCTGTGCTTAATAATTACATTTTCCTCCTAAACTCAAGCTGCCCCATAGTAGAGTGGACCAAAGCTTTTGACTGGACTGGAAGTCCCAAGACACTAGCACCACTGCAAAGAAAAGCTTCACCAATCTTTTGCTGAGTCCCTTCAGAGCCATCTTTTCCCTACAACAGCACTTTGATACCACACTCAGTGATGATTCAAAGATTCGGTAAATAACCAAAACTGTTTTACTGTAGCTTTTTGATTAAAAAGTCAAAGTTATTCTGAATGAAGAGGAAATAAAAGTTCCATCACACTTCTTGCCATCTTTGATAATGCCTGGACTTATTTAGCTGCATCGGAAGCTTTACTCTTTCTTGCTTTATTTATACAAGTACATACTGTCTAACTTTTGGACATACTTTTGTTAGAACTGATCGATCATTTTAACTTTTCTTTTACAGACAATACTATTTGAAAAACATCATCATTGTCCCTTTCTGTTACCATGACATCAATATCCATCTTTTCCCTTGTATTCTCAGGTGGAAGGGCTTCAGAGTTGCAAGAAAATGAATCCTTAAGAGAACAGCTAACACCGATTTATCATACAAAGATAAAGCTTTTTAAAATCACAGCTAATACATGACAACATAGTGGGACAAATAAGGACCCTACATTCCTGAAGATCCTGACAATGATCACTTTTCAGCAAAACACCAGATGCAGGACATTTAAAGAGTATATTACAATATATAAAAACAGATAAAAATCACTAGGATTCCAACATGGAAATCTAAAAGTCACAAATACCGGAGAAAGTGATTCCTCAATGACTTGCTGTTCAAGAGAGACAAAGACACAAACCACTTTGTCATCAAATCCATAAAGAGGCTAGATTTCCTTACATTTTCACCAAATATTTACTCACCATCTTCCATATCTTCTTCAGTGTTGTTATGTCCATCAGCCATTGCTACATTCCCATTAATGACAGGATTTTGAGTAATTCTTGGAGGATCATCTGTATCTCCAGCTAAAACAGAGGAAAAAAAAAATAAAGATGAGAATTAGTCAGTTGTATTAAGGATTATCAGAAGAAAGAAGTGTTAAGACACACTGAAATCCTAAAGACTTACTGCTTAAAAACACCCAGAAGCCAATAAAAGTATCCTGGCACAGCAAAGCCCAACAATCGTACTGGTACGCAACTAACTGTGAAGCTCCTCAAAAAGATGTTTCTATATGCAGGATCTAATGATCGAGTCCGATTAAATAAAAATGACTTTTAAATGACTAATCTTCAGACATTTCACTGAAGAATAAAGTTTTATATAGATATCAATTTCCTAATAACTTATTTGTAATTTAACAGTTAACTACTGTTAAGTGTTACTGCTTTTTAAAGGAAAACAGAGCATTTCATCAAAAGTAAAGGTAATCTTTTAAACCTTACTAGAGAAAATCTGGAAAAGAAAAACCTATTGCCACTTCAGGAACATTTTTGAGGAAATATTTTCCTATGTCTACTCACTTCTGCTCTTAAATTTTACTAAGATGACTATTTAAAACACATGTAAATACAACTGTGAGAGAGAAGCATGAAATAACCCCACGAACCAAAAAGACTATTTGAAAGACGCATTTGATTAATGGGTTAATGTAAGAACTGAGAGGCGCCTCCTTCTACCCGCAGTCCATCAGACAGAGGCAGCTTTTCAGCAGGATTACAGAGGAAGGAAGATTTTACTTCTGGATACGTATGGGCGTAAACGGCCTTGTGTCCAGCTCTGCAGAGTCCCCGTCAGCGCTGCAGCTACTACCAGGTCTGTGCACGTCTACCGGTCGTGATGCACACTGTAACACTGCACCCCAGGCTGCAAATGCCTCCGGTAGCTACGAGGGCTGCAAGTTTCATGCCCCAAGGCCATGTCCACCGGTGGGGCTGCCGGAGAGGCCGCGGGCAGCTCAGCACCCTGGACAGAGCCGCGCAGGGCCCTGTGCCCAGGGACCAGAGAGGGCCCTCGCCTTCCCCGCGCCCCCACCGCGGCTGCTCCCGAGCCCGTCCGCAGAGCGAATACCCTCCGCAGCGATGGGAACGGAGCAGCTTTGAGACACTGCTCGGAGAGAGCTGCAAGAGCGCAGGAACTAGTGCTGCAAACCTGTGCAAAACACCCCACGTCCCTATCGTCAGCACAGCCCTTCCCCAGGCTCGCACAGGCACTAATCTCCCTCTGCCCAAACATCAACCCAAACAAAGTGAACAAGAAGTCTGGCACAGATGCTATGATCCAAGCGGTAAGATGCCCTGGTCTCAGACAGGCGCTCGTAGGAGCCCTACAAAGTTACTGCAACTCAGCCACAAAACTGAGGGGTCCAACCTTGCTGTTCTGTCAGAACATCTGCACATCCACAAAGAGATGATAAATTCATTGCGCTCCTAATTCACAGAACAGGTTTGCCGGTCCGTTTCTTTGACTTCTAATCAGCTCAAATTCCCTCTCCTAAAGACACAGGTTCCAGGAAGTCACTGAGGTCACAACACATTTCATTGCGACAGGAGTGAAACCCATATTCTGAACAGGCAGGATGCAGCCCCCCGCCCCTTTCACCTTTCTCATCAAAATAACCATCACAGAATCAAATAGGATTCCAAGTTTGGGGCTGACAGAAAAAATTGTAAAAAATTAGCTCCCAGGTAGAACCATTTGTGATGAAGCCTACTCATGTAGGAACTGCACTAGCAACAAAATCAAGGGGGACAGGGTGAGGTAGCTGCAACTGAAGAACCAGAAAAATTGCAAGGAGAAGAGAAGGAAGCGAAGATCTCCATGAGCATTTCTGCAGCTTGCTATTTTCCCCTTCTTACAGCACACTTATGGATTGTAACGATCACTTGTATGTTAAGTTAACATCAAGATTTTTTTTAAGTTATCATGCAAGGAAGCAAATAGCTCAAGAACAGCAATTCTGTGCAAACTGCTCATCCAAAATTGCCTTTCAAGAAACTTACAATGAAGTTCTGGTAACATATCTTACAAGGAAAAAAATGTCCTAAAAAGTAGTTTTCTCTGAGACACTGCTCTCTATGTCTCACAAGTCTGAGTGGTTTGCAGAGAGGCAAGAGGATACCAAAGAAATTACAGCAAAAGTGATCAACTTAAAGAATAAGCAGGGGAAGCTCCCGAGAGAGATTATGTGCTGATATCAAAGTGAGTCCGGGTGCAGGTGCCCCTGTCACTTTTTTTTCTGCCATACAAAAGACAATAGCCTTATTTTTCCATACAGGACCCAGATAATAATATTACAACTGTGCTAGTAAATGTTGTACACAACCAAAACACAGCGCTGGTTTAAAAGACCTCACTAGCAAAGAACAGGACAACGTTTATTTCCAGCTAAAGCACAGAACGTGAATTCCCCTCTGCTGTCCTAAGAGTTCGCAGGGAAGGACCGCTGGGTTTTAACTGAGAAACAGCTTCCCTTAGCCTCAAGCAGAGCAGCGCTAAAGAGTGAGGGGAAAATAACCTACCTGCCCAGATTGGCCAGGAAAACCTTATTGACCTTTACAGTAATTTATTTAAAACAAAACAAACAAACAAACTTTTACTTTAATATATCTTCCATCACCAATATTTTAGATGAATACCATTAGACTTATGTAAACACCATTTAAATTGTTTTCTACCTCCCTAACTGTAACATGTAAAACTTTGCAGACCTATTATCAGTTCACTGGGAATGGAAACACAGGCCAACATGATAAACTGATAATTATTTATTTTGGGTTAAAAAAAAAAAAATTGAGCATTTAGGGTTATAGGAAGCATTCTTGTCTACTCAAAACACTGTAATTTAAAGATAATCAAATAAATAAATAGAAAGAAAAGTGCCACACACAAGCAATCAGCTTGCATCTCTAAGTGTCTAGAAAAGGTGCTCTACGGTTTGGAACCTCCTTTTGGCAGTATCCAAAGGAGAGGCACTTCTTACTATCAGTAAATTAGAGCAGAAATAGAAAGATTCAGAACAGACCTTGAACGCTGAAATGATGAAGTGGAAGAAAATCCTGTTTGCAACCACAAAGTGAAGCAGGACCAGCTGCTGTCTGCAATCTGTGAGCTGCATCCTTGGCACTTACTCTACACATACAAGTTACTATATCATGTATGAATCCCACTGCAAGTGTCTGTTTCTCTTCTCTAGAGGCTACTGCTGAGGAACTCAAATGACAGCACCAAAGAAAACACCATTTTGATATTCAAATACTAACACTGTTAAGTACTCCGAAGGAAAATAGACCAATGATTAAAAATTATACTCAAAAAATCTGTTCAGTCAGATTTAGATGGTTTAATAAGGTACCCTTGATGTCACTGAAAGATATATTGCCTGTTCTATGGTCTGTGTTACTTTGAACCTGTGCAGTTTGAACCTCAAAGTTTGCTTTTTCCTTCCTATTAACGAGAAAGCAGGAAATACTTCATCTGGATCACGTTGTTTTTGGAGTGATGCAAGTCTTGTTGCAAGATAGGAGTACTGAAGAACTTCATGCCTGCAAGATTTCAGCTAAGTTGCTTAGCTAAGTTGCACATAGACTTGAGGTCACTCGTGGAAAACAGCTCCAGAGCAAAGCATTGCCATGCACTCAAAAGGAAGGCAGGGAGCTGCTGGCTTTGCAGATTTCAGTCATTGCTAAGTATTCACAATTTAGAAGATTACCTATAGTGTTGTTCACTGGGTTTTAGATCGAGTAGCCACCAGAGATCTGAAGGAGTCTCTTCAGCAAACTGTGAAAAACTGCTGTTTCCTTTTGAGGTTTGACGAGACCACAGTGGAGAGTTCACAGGGGCACTAAAGTCCTGCTTACAATGTCGCACAGAGGATGGCCTCACGACAGAAGCTACCAGTATCGCAGACTTTTACAGGACACAGCAGAAAGTCAGCATAAACTTCCATGCAGAACTTCCATGGCTATCCCAGGAAACCACGACTGATTGGCACTAACTGCAGTGATAACAGGTCCAAGCAAAGTCTAATCACTGCTGGCATTCCCTGCTGGCAGCAACTTGAAGACCTAGACGTGCCAAGTTTCCTATCTGGAATTCTGCCTTTAGGGGGAGAAAGTTGAAAACACGAGTCTTTCCCCCCTGTTGCTGGACTGCAGGGCATCCCAGAACCAAGGTCTTGGTAACTTCACAGAAGTTTCCAAAAACTTTCTTGAGGGCATTTTTTTTTTTAAATGGAAGAGTATACACAGTGATGATTAAAACCCCCGACAATTACATTAGTTATTCTGTTCATCATCACCTTATGCTAGCTCTATGACGTCCTGGAGGATAAGCTTCATGATACTGTACTCGCAATAACTCTGTCCGCTAACCCAGGAAAGGGAGAGGATTCCAGTAGCTCACTTGAGCTTCGGTAAATGCTGAGAAAAGCAACGGTCTGAGTCAAAACATGAGGTGGTAAGAAGCAAGAATAAAGAAAGGCCGTGTAAATCTCACTGAAAAAAGTCACTGAAATCAGTCTTCTAACAGTTAAATCATCAAAGCATACCAGCTACATACTGAACATACAATGCAAGTATGTTCAAACAACAGAAGGACTCCTGAAGCACACAGTAAACGGAGGTCTTCCCGAGGCCATTAACTGTGGTGATGCAAAGAAAGGACAGACCCGCCTCAGCCAGTAAAACCTATTACCTCCTGAAAGCAAAGGAAGCAACAGGGAACCCGGAACAAGGAAAAAAAGGACAAATACCTGTCTCTAAACAAAGAAAATGAGAAGCGCACACAGAGCACGGCTTCTTGCAGCCCTTTCTGCAGCAGATTCCCCAGCACAGGCTCTGCGAGGGCTCTGAGAAGGGTCCCGCATCAGGGGCTGCTTCAACACACCAGCAGCTCCCATGAAACCTGCACCTTTCCAGTGACTCCCCTGCAGGCCGGGAAAGCCTTGCTCCGAATGCTCGAATGCAGAGCATTATTCCTGGGACACAGAGGATTAAAAGCTCTACGAAAATAACCAAGCAAGTTTCCAACATTCTGACTTAATTTCACTTACAATATTCATTTTTTAAGCTAGAATTGTTCAAAGCAGAAGTTTCCAAAATTATTTCTTTGGCAGAAAGGACGGACCAGACTTGCTTCCTCTGGAAAAATTCAGTCTTTGAAAGTCACAGAAAATATTTGGCCTGTGATGGCTCTCTGCACTTTGGACAGAAACTCTACTTCTGAGCTGCATTAAAGGACAAGGCAGAACAGGAATTAAATGTAAAGCGCTCTATAGCTTCATTTCTTAAGGCAGACCTCGAGTACTGTAATGAAAATCCAAAAAGGCATCAATTTCTCTTTTGAAAAACACCTGAGAACAAAACAATCCATATAATAATCTGTTTTTTAAATGAGAATAGAGTCACAGAGAAAGAGATGCAGCTGGAGGAAGGGAAAGGGAAGCAGTCACAGCCCTAAAAATATAAGCACTGATGGTTGGAGAGCTGCAGAGCTCAGTGCTGCCACAGTTAAAACTTCTAAAATTGTGTCATTTGCATTCATAGTAAAAAGCTACTTCTCCTATCAGCAAAATGGGAGGTAATTTATTTTTGTTTCATTTATTATTTGTCTTCCTTCATGGCTCATTACCTTTTCTTTATTTAGTGTTGAGAAGTACTTGCAATTTGGCATGAATCTCCAAAGCAGTAAGGTGTAAAGGATGACGACAGGGATTTACGGGGATGAGGCTTCCTGGGAAGTGCCAAGAGGCAAGGTTGCAAATGAAGGAAGGTGTCATGAGCATGGGAAGCGGGATCACCTTGAGCCAGGCAGGCAAGCTTTAAGGAGCCTCACCCTTTACTGAATTTGCTCTAGCAAAATTAGAGGAAAGAAGCTTTAAAGCAAATATAGATAAAGATTAAAAAAAAAAAAAAAAAAAAAAAGGATGTCAGGCCTCGAAAAGGGGCGGGGGGGTGGGATCAGAAACTGTACTACACAGACTGGCCCTCTAATTGCCATCTGAAACAAATAATTACTCCCCTACCAACTGCAACCTGCAAATCCCCCTTAGCAAGGACCAATGCTGCAGAGGACAGTAAAAGAGGCAAACATTACCGGGACGTGACGACTTCCTAGAAGCAGACTCGGCATTCCTGCCATGCCGGCAAAGCATCGAGCAGGGAACAGCCAGGCAGCAGCAGCGCAGCCTCCGCTCCACTGATCATATGACTGATGATCAATGATGGTCACTGATCAATCATCATACCCCACTGGCACCTTGTGACCCTCTCTACCTGCTCAAAGGGAACATTTTGACAAGAGGTGGGATGTTTTCGCACTGGGCCAAACACCTAATGAATTAAGAAAATATGACTGTATTTATAAACTTTCTCGCTATTGAATTATCAGATAAAACAAAAGAGTTACTACTCTGAATAAGGAATTTCCTAACCTTAAAACAACATAATCAAAGACAGCTACACGTCCACAAGGTTATGGAAATGTAAATAGTATCTGAAACTTCAGTCTAGGGAGGAAGTTACCGTTATTTAAAAAGGAAAAGGAGGTACAATGTAACTTTGTGGATACCATAGTATTTGAGAGCCAACAGCTTAGACAACTTGTTCCACAAATGAGGCAATTTGTGCTGCAACTTATTCATCCGCTTATCTTTAAAAAGATAAGAATTCCAACTGCATTCTACAAAACAAAATTTTAAGTACTGAAAATGTGACTAACTTCTTATGGATGTAGCATTTAAGGTAGCATAAACAATTATTCAGTGGACCACAAGCTGCCACTTCAGAACCCATCCCCAAAAATTATTAAAACAAACAGCAACTAAATTACTGCCAGCTTTCAGCAGTTTAACTCTTTGCTTTATGAATAATTCAGTGTCAAATGAAAGGCTGCCTGAACCAAGGTGCAGTGTGGACACTAACAGAACACCTATAATTACCTGCCATATTTATGGCTTTATACTCTTGCTGAAGCAGTTACCATTGACAGCAATCTCATTTTTATTGTATAAAATCCTCCATATACTTTTTTAAGCTCTAGGTGTATAATATCTTGGGCAGGCACCAGCACAGCATGCCTTTTTCTTCAATACAGTTGTATTATTTTTTAGAAAGATACTGATCCATCTATCTCACTAACCTGTTTTCACCCATAAAGTGTTATAAGCAACTCTGCAGCCATCAGGGCCAGACAACGACATTCCCTGGTCCATTTTCTTAGTCTGATGAGCCTCCTTAGCTTATGTTACACTCTCAAAGGATGCAAGAGCAGGAAGGAAAATGGAAGGACGACCTCTTCCGACCCTCATCCAATACTTGAAAAGTGGAAAACAGAACTGTTGACAAGATTAACTATTCTCTTCCATGATAAGGGGAGGCTGAACCATCAGAAGTGTCGGGACCTATTATGGCAACTGCAGGGCCTGCGCTACGTTCTCCTCCTCAGTTATCTACAAGAGCAGGGCCATTGAAGCAGCTCCCGACTTGTTCCGTCTTGTTCCTGCACATTCCAGGGATGCTAATGCGATTACATCTCTGCTGAAGACAGGGCACTTGGTCCCAACCTTCTACACACCCCCTAAACGAGGTGTTTTTCCAGGATCACACCCCTCTCTATGTTTTCCCACTCTACTGAGTAATTGACTTATCTCTGCAACAACAAAAGCTAAGCTCCTCTGCGGCCAACCTAGAAAGGCTGCAAAGCTGCTCTGAGGAAAAACTGCTTCTGACACGTGGATAAAATGATACAGTCTCGAGGAGAACCAGAGCTCTCGGTGTGGCCGGGAACACCCGCCCTTCTGTGTGTCACGATGCACACTCTGATCTAATGCTGTGATCCTGCTGTGCTTTAAAAAGGAAACTGAAGAGTAATTAGGCAAGTTTATTCGGACAAACTGGCAATTACATCCCCATTAGCTGCCTCATCTCCCTGTTTTTCCTGAAAATGCAGGAAAGTGTGCATCCTCAGCAGCCGAACTAGCAAAACGTTTAGTAACTGGTCAGCTATGTACATTTTCAAACCTCCTTTCTGTAGCACTGACCAGTTTCAGAAAGTTTGGGGGTACATCTGTTTAATGTTACAACAGAAAGCCTGCTATACTGAAGCAGCGAAGAGTTTTCTTGTGACAGTAACGTAAAACACTGCATTACTCTTCTTGAAGAAAAGGTTAATATGATTATGCATGACTTGCCCACACTAGCTTTAAAAACAACCTGTATACCTTTAGCAAAAAGTTAAAACATTATTCACCATTATTCCAGATTCTAAGATTCTGGTTTAGCACAGATTCATATTTATATCAATGCTATTTTCATTGCTTGCTTCAAAACTTCAGTTGTAAATAAACCTCCATCTTTCCCTAGGGTTAAAGGCATCTTCCTACCAAGGCTCTGTAAGAAAGGAGAATTAAGAGAGTGCTCAAAACTGGAAAACTAGAGCAATTACAGCAGCACATCAGGCACCTCATCCCCAAGACCTGACACCCACCGTGCTGCGCCCCGATTTCAGCAGCCCTGTAGCATGGAGCGCGTGTCCGGCACTGCCACCTCCTCGTCCCACAACAGAGTAGACCAGATGCACTCAGCTTAGAGCAAAGCCAGTGTGGAAGAAAAGTGAGGAAAGGAAGCCAGGGCAGGGAGCAAGAAGTGACGCTGCTTTCATGCCTTCTCTCAGGCATCAGGGTTCCACATACTGTGATGATGTTCCTGTGTTTCACACCATGCCATGAGCACAGCCTGCGCTTCTCAAACTCATGCAGGTTCTCAGTACTTGCAAGATCCCTGGTCAGCACATGCACAGTTTAGCTGTATTATACAAAATATCTTTTCTGCAGCTTGTTCTCAACCTGCCGCCTGCCCATTGCCTTTGCAGACTCCTGGTTCTGAAATTGTAAAAGATGCTGAACCTCCACTTCACTTTCTGATGCCACTCCACTTTCCAGATTTTTGTCTTTCCTCACGTACCCGGGAAGCCAAGCCCAGACAGAAGCATCCTAATCTACTAACTCATTATTTCCCTCTTTTCCTTTCTTCCTTTACCTCTGTAAAGGAAGGCTTTGCAGGCTGGTTAACCAGATTGCACTCAGTATTCAAGATGCGGAAGCAAAATGAACTAGTACAAAGCATATATTATTCCCTATTCACTTCCAAAAGCAAAGTGAATAGAAGAGCAACCCATCAAAAGCCATTAAACACAAGGAAGACAACTTCCTAGACCCAGAAACCCCCCAGGGAGAGCAGGGCAGGGAAACGCACACCCCACACCTACCCCACCCCACACCTACCCTGTTTTAATGCCCCTGCCATAAGCTGCTGCAACGGGGGAAAAGTCCTCACACATCCGCAAGGGGAGAAAAACAGCAGCAGCGCTGAGCCTAACAATGAACCAAACTGGACAGATGCAAGTTAAATACTGTGTGTGACTCCTGTACACACATTTTCTGCTCACAGAGGAACATTTAGCAAGTTTCCTCGCAGCGATGTGATAAGCAGAGCTCGCAAAATTATTATTCCTATTTTCTACAATTCAGTTTTCACCATTTTGTAAGTTTATTAGCACCCGTGTTTCTGGCTGAATGATAAATAATGATTTGAGGAGGGTCTTGTTACAGAAATCCACACTTTGGGTTAATTCTCCCAACCCTTTTCACTATAATTAACAAACTAATTACACTGTCATCCAAAATTAACAACCTGAGAGGGAGCAAAACAAAATGTTAAAATTATAAACTGGAAAGCTTCAGAATGAGCTGGACAAGAAAGTGCTCTTTTGTTCTGCAAAACACAGATTTCAGTTTTCTATTCTCTGCATCACTTTCCCAAAGTCCCAAAGGCAGTGAGTTTCCATTGGTTTTTGAGACCATTATTCAACAGGCTAAATCCTTTGGTCTATTAGTACTGAAAAATGACCCACAAAACCTGGGAAACAGCCAATGATTTCATGGAGCAGAGGGTCTCCCGAGACCCCCGCACGTCACTGATGCCCCAACGCTGGAACAGGCCGAAGGACGGGAGGCTGCTGCCCCCGGGAGTCGTGACTGCAGGACGGGAACCTGCTCCCTCCTCAGCTGGACGGGGAAATGGCAGCTCCTCCATCAGGAGTGCCCCAAAACTGCCTAGAGTGCCCCCAAAGAGCCTGGGGCCCGGCTGCCCCTCAGGAGCTATTCAGCCTCTGAGGAAAAGTGGCTCAAGCTGCAGGGTGCTTTGGAAGAGGAGCTTCTCGTTACTGTTTTGAAATTACAAGTTGCTCTACTCCAAACGTTCTAATGAACAGAAAACCCAAACTGGTAGCAAACTGTATTCATTACTTGATATCATCTATCCATAAGACTTTTTTTTAAACAAAAAGGAATCACAGCTGAAAACCTGTTACACAGAGGAATCAAGGAACTCGCACATTAGCTCCTGTTACTGACAGAGGAATTCTGTCAGGAAAAGGCAGGAATTTTCTAATCCTCAGATAAATACTCCACTGACAATTTTATCACTCTTCCTGTCAGCAATTTTAAGTCACTCTTTTTAATAGAAGGAAAAGAAATGTTTCAAGAAGTAACAAAAGGTTTTTGCTGTTCAAACCATTCAAGTTTAAACATCCAGCTTATTATTTTGGTGCCAAAACGGCTGCCATAGGGCCAGGTAGCCAAATCCACACATCAGGCAAACACGACCAGGAAAAGATCTACTTTGCATTTTAAAGGAAAAGTGGACACACTTTGAAGTTGGCTTTATCTTTCGATGTCTAAGAGAAACGCACTGAAATAAATGACACAAGAAAAACTACTCCAAAGCCACATTAGGCGAGAAAAGCTAAATGCAAGACTCCAAAATTACACTATCTGGAATACAAATGTAAAATTATCTACTGATAAAACACACACTCCCTGTAAAGCAGAAGTCAGCTTCAATATGATTCTTCATCACAGATGCAGCTTCTTCGCCCCTATGCATCCACAGTAACATTCGCAGCTGCAAGCTTCAAAAATGGGTGGTTTATGCAAATAATGCAAGAAACTATTTTAGAACCAGCAATTTCAGAGTGACAGTCAAAAAGAACGAAGTCTCCCATTGATGTTAACTGGGATTCCCTCTCACAGTGCGCCCAGGCAGTCAGGGTGGAGGGATGTGGCTTCAGACTGAGTTTGTTTTCTCAGCTCTCTTGTTGGCTCCATGTGTCACCATCCCAGGTATCTCTCCAGAGCCCTTTTCCTGTGCTAGAAAACTCCACGTCTTCCACAGCTGCTCTCCCCTAAGGCACTTGGCTTCTCCTGACTTTGTAAGAGCCACTCCTTCCACATGCTCCACTCTCACCTTACCACAACGTGCCTGGGTGCAGCACATAAAAATGTTCAAACAGTGAAATGCAGTCAGCTCCTTACTTCAGAGCCTTCAATTTATTTATTTATAATGGCAGGAGGGTTTTTTCTCCTTTTTCCCTGGAAAGCTACTCACCTTACACGTGGTGATGGTTACAACTACTGCTATTTTTGAGCAAAAATACAGTATCAAAAGGAAGCTGTACCTTGACGCTTGCATTTCTCTTGTGCATTTACACATACATATTTACACACACAATAGATTACCTATCTACCACATTTTTTATTTTATTTGTTGCTCGATGAGTCAAATTCCAAAACTGGTTTTCAACAGCATTCTGGGTAACTCTTCTCAGAGCCTAAAAGCAAGGAAACGGACTTGAAATGTGCTCTGAACACCTGACTACTGCATATTACCCAGTGAATAAAATATTTTTATACTATGCAAAACATCCTAACTGTATAACTATATTCCCAACCTCAATATTCTACCTTTTTTTTTTTTTCCTCTGGAAAATCTTCCTGATTCTCACTGCTCCACTGCTACCATCACTCAGCTGAATCAAGTTCTCAGGACTTCCAAAATTACCATCTTCCTGCTTTGCCTCTGGCTAGAACCTAGTATAAACACTGTCACTTAACTACATTGTATCTCCAATTCCTCATTCCACTAGTGATGAATGATTAGTCTTTTGTGTCAGGAATCCCCTAAGTCCCAAAGTTCTCTCAAATAATGTATTATCTGTGGCTGGCGTCACCATCAGACATTACAAAGTAGGTGGCTGATCGCACAGAGCTGCAATACAACCCTTCTAAACTCACTTTTCTTCTATCTACCTTGTCCATCTACATTTCCTTCTGCTGCTGTTAGTATTAGAGGATTCCTGATCCTTTAACTTGTTCCCTCTTTTTCCTAAACTCCTTTTGAATGAATTTAAGACTGCATGTGAAGAGCTTTCCTTGGCGGCGCACGTGGGGAAAGGTGGTGCATGGCAGCAGGTCAGAAGAGAGAGAAACAAATCTAAAGGGAAGAGTTATACCACAAACTGCCCAGGATCCGATTCCTAGCACTTTCTGAACTCACGACTCTTTTCTCAAAATATTTTTCAGTTAAGAAAAAATAGTCTCTATGGTTACTTCTCCTCTCAGAAGACAGAACACAATTTAAGAGATATTGCTTAAGAGAATTGCGTGCAATTAAAAAAATATATCTACAACCAGCGTTAATTATCTGAAAGTTTCTCATCTAAAAGTCATTATTCAATGGCCTGAACTGACCAGAACTTAAGCCAAGAGCTCCAGTTCAAATGCTGTTATATTCAAGTCTGACCCAAACTGTAAATGAGCCTCAGATGTTGCTGCTCGAAGTCAGAATAAGACAAGGATTTAAGAATGAATAGAGATTAGTAGAAACAGCAATAATTTAGTTGCAACTTTTATTCATACAAGAATACTTCAGTCTATACAGCGGAAACCTTCTTTCAGAGAAAAATAAAAGAAAAAAGGCACTTTCGCAATAAAGGATAATAAAAGAGATAAAAGATAGTAAGAATTATGACAAAATAGATTTGAAAATGAAAAGAGAATGCTTGCTTTTTTTTTCTGGAGACTATAAAGGAAGAGAAATTGCATTCATGGACCAAAAAGGAAAACCAAAAATCCACTTTGATACAGTATTCAGTTATTTCATTTACCCTCCCCAACTCACAAAAGAAAAGTGGGGGGCGGAAAAAACAAACAGGGCACCCCACAGGTGCCTATGGTAAGTGGCAGTATGTTGTGTTTATCAGGGTGGGAACCACAGGGGCACTTCTAGCAGTTAAGATGCACAAAAGGAAATTTATCTGTATACATGAAAGAGGAGAATCTTTACAGCTCGTTCACAAACCCAAACAAGCACAATACCCGCGAAAAAAAAAGAAAGAAATTAAATATACAAAGGGTATACAAAGCAGTCTGGAAAAAAATCTAAGATCCATCTATGGGATGCTGAAGATCCCTGTTCAAACAGACTGTTCAGTGGCTGCATTGCCAGGTGTCCAGTGACAGGACAAGAGGCAATGGGCACAAACCAAAACATAGCAAGTTCTGTCTGAACTATGATGGCAATTTTGAGTTTTGTTCAGAAATAAATGAAGGACCAGAAGAAATCATAGCATATATGTGACAATCACAGAGGAGTCGTCATTGCCCAGGGCACGTATTGCTGTGTACACTACCACTTATTTACTTTTTGGTAATAGTAACATGTATCTCAATGTTGTTTTCCTGCCAAATAACTTCTGAGCGTGACGCAGAAATCAACAATGCGACCCAGCCACCGAGAATGGTTTTATAATACTCAAGCAACAACTGGCTGCTCCCAGTATGCAAGAGCTGGGGTAGAAACGACCCGTAAATTTACAAGTTGCTCAACAATTCCAATTTCTTCAAAAGTGTTCTTAGATCAGGAAACACAAATATAAATCTCTATTTACGAAAACTATATCCTGCCAAAACTTCAAATGCTTTTACTGCACATTTACCTTTTGACTGAATAAAGTATACACTTGAGGTGGTTAGCATGCATTTCAAGATATATTAAAATGGGAGATCAAAAATTAACATGTACCCGGTTAATCTCTGCCAATATTTTCCTCAACCTCATTAGATGTGCTTACTATGACCATACCAGCCTATGACAACACAACGTACAGTTAAATGAATTTAAAATAGCCAAAATTTCACAGATTTTTCTGATAAATTTTGCAGATACTGGAACAGGTTAACTTGAAATTTCTTCTAATAGCCCTGCTACAAACTGCTGTGCGATCTAATTCCATTCCACAAACCAGCAGCTCTCACTTAACACACCAAGCTGGCCAGGCAGCTTGGCTTACAGGAGACACTTGTAATAAGCATCAAGCTCTGGTCAGAATGTGACCTTGAGCCTTTTATCATTCTGCTGATGAGGACTGAAAGTACCAGAAGAAAAGCTAGTTTGATCAGAGCTAACTGAGAATTTAGTATACATATACATCAGGAAATAATAACACATTTAGTCCATGTGAGAGAGCTGAAGATCCTTCAGATACATCTTCAAGTTGGAAGATGTGAGACTATTTTCAGCTACATGGAAAAAACAAGGGAGAGGATACTGAAAACGAGGCCTACAGTAGAAACAAGACCTTCCCCAGAATCGGTTTGCACTTGATCAACACACAATTTCTATAATGGTAAGACCAGCACTGCAAGCTCTTGGATTACATACTTCTCCTTATAGTTTTGCTGAATTGCCATCTGCTCTTCCTAGGGAGAGTGCTCCAACTATCAACCAGGCCATGGGAGGGGTGGCAGGAAGGAGGGACAAAGGCAATGCAAAATTCTCAAAGGCTTAAGAGTTTTTAATCCCTCCTACTTCATTCAATCTGACCCAGCTGTTTGTGGGACCAAACAGCAAATAAGATCAGTGAACTGAGCAAGGTTAAAAATAAACCCAAAATAAGGAACTTTTTTAAACTCAGATATCTTCATTCATCCGATTCATTAAGTACTTCCACAAACAGTTGTGCTGCACCAGTGAGAAGGCAAAAGCCAGAGAGCTCCTCTAGAACATACCTCTTCTCTGGAGCAGTGCTTTATAGAGATACATCCAACCTCTGGTCTGCCTCCCAGGAACATTTAAGAAGTCATCTGATAGAATAATGAAGGTAATGAACCCTGGCTGTAATTCAAGGCCTTCCCTGCAGTTTGGAGCTGGAATTGTAGGGCTTTTTGGTGTGCACAGCCCTGGTAGCTGGGCTGCTGCACTCCCAAATGATACCAAGCTGCTCAGAGACACACTGGGGACAAGGGAGATGCTGGACACATCTGACCACAGGGGTCTCCACTGCAGGTCTGCTAGGTGTGAATGTGTCTGCTACCACAACTAAGCAGAAGCTGGGCAACAATAAAAATGCTCTCAAATAAGAGAGTCTTGAATGTCACGCTTAGCTTTGAATTGTAGAATTTTCCCAGCAAAAGCATGTTTTAATAGCCTGGGCCCATAAACCAGTCCCGCAACTCCCATTTAGACCTTGACTATGCTGTACTTCAAGCAACTCCATACTGTTTTTTGAATTTTAATTTTGCTCTTCAAAGTTGCCACTAAGACCTAAATGTTGATTATTCTTTATCATTAATCTGGAATGTGTGTTTATAAAAATGCTTCTGGTGCAAGCACAACTTCCGAGATGACTAACAGATAAACTTACCAAATAGAACCACCCAAAGCTCTTCTCTCATTGCTCTAATGCTGAGACCTCTGCTTTCCTTACGCAGAAGGCTGCCGAGAGGTCTTAAAGAGTTAGTTCAAATGCCTTCCTAATCTACAAAGAGAGGTCACTGACCGACCAAGAAGTGAATTTATTCCAAGTTTTCAAGTCTGAAGACAGATGCTGTGGTTCCATATTTGTTTCTTTGGTGCCAATGCCAACTCACACCTTCCTCGCACTCATTCACACCTCCAGCCCTGTCCCTTCACTCGAGCTGCTCACTCGGCTGCAGGGAGCACTGCAGAACCCCCCGCTCTCCTGGTACAGCTCTGGCAAAGTCAAGCAGACAGCAGAGGACAAACAGGTTGCTTTACAGACATGCCACTGCCAAACATAAAACCAGCTTCACTTTTCCTGTAACTTTCTAAGTCTTTTTCCCTTAGCCTGAAGGTTGACTACAATCTATGCTAACAGCATGACTGAGAGGACTTCCCAAGAGATCTATTGGTAGCTCCCAAAGCAACCCTTCACGACTTTGGAAGACAAAACTACACAGTTTGCACACCAAATCATCAAGCCCAATGAACAGAACAGGTTAAAAGGCAAGAAAATTTGCAGGGAACACTAGAATATTTTCACATCAATAAATAATTGAAGTAATAAATGTGAAGAAACTACTTTTTTACCAATCCCTTGGTTAACATTTTGGAATGCATTATATTTTTAAAGAAAATCAGTTAAGTCTCAGCTTCTGACAAAAATTTCTGTTTTAACTGCTTCTCCTTTTTATTTCCTAAACTGTTGGGAGGCTTTAAGAAAGGGTTGAAAAAAATGACTTACTACCTTTTTGGCATGAGGGCAAAGGACACAGAATTTGAAGCTAGTACATCTAGTAAAACAGCATCTGAGTATCTAGATATCTCTAAAATCTCTAACACAAGTAAATCAACCATTTATCTAAACAGAATATACAAGACATGCCGCAAGGCAAACTTTTGTCCAAAAACTGCTAGCTGATTATGGTTACCAGGAATATCTGGTAGCACATAACAAAAAAAAGAAAAAAAAAAAAAAAAATGCTACTGAGCAGTTGTGGGAATACTGTCTAGTGTCACATCAGTGCATTTCATCATGGGTACTTTTTTCGTTATATCGGGCAAGAATAGCCTAATATGACATAGATCAGTAATGGGTCTATGCTGATGCATAAAACAGTGATGCATACACACAGTGATGCATGAAAATACAGATATTAGGCCCAGCATGGTCAGCCTTTCGGATCTATGGCCTGCGAACTAAAACCTACAGGCTACAGCCCCTACTTGCCAGCCAAAAGCAGGGTAAGAACCGCAGAATATTTAAAAATTTAAGTTTAAAACTTGTCCCCAGGAGTCTTCATCCTCTCCTGGGGGATGAACGGTAGACTGTAAGCACAAGGAAGCAACAGGGCTGTGTATTATCACCTACCTTGGCGCCCTTGCAGGACTGCTACCTTCTCAGACGAGGGTTCGAACTTGCCTAAATTCTGCAAACAGCCTAGACACAGCGCTGACACCCACAGGGAACTCAAAAATGGAGCCCAGAACTTATCCAGTATTTCTGTAGCTCCAGAGCAAGATTTACAACAAAAAAATTCTATAAATTCATATAACACTTTACACTGGGAAGTGGCCTTTTCTTAAAAAAGCAGCAGAAATATAAACCTACTTCTGTAAAATGATGTTTATATGTATCAGCTCTATTACTAATACATTTACTATGAATGTAAATTCTGTACTTTTTTTTCATTCAAGGAGTAGCCACTTAATGAAATAATCTTGATCTAAAGATGTATTTAAAAGGAATAATACTGATCCACTACAATGGATTTGAAATTAAAACCTATGCCAAATTTTAACAGGATTTTGCATCCTCATGCCTTTACGAAAGTCTCCATCAGTGATGCTGGAAATAATAATGTGGGCTAGAGATTTCCTATTTTGTAATAACATTCTTTTTCTGTTGCACCTTGCGAAAATACCACAAGACTAAGCTTAAAGCCATGGTAAACCTTTTTACCAATGATACTCCTAGACATCCTTCCATATTTACACCAGAAAAAAGAGAAACTGAAAAACTGTTTTTAAAATGTTGCAATTTATACATTTAAAATAAGTTTATATTAATAAATTCAATCACTTAAGATGAAAATGTAAAGCTCTGAGTTATATTCTCCCATCAAACTGGTGTGATTACCTATATATTTTTTAAATCATCTTTCCTAGCACACAAACAACTTCTACAGTTTTAGGAACCAATTCAGAACTTTTTTCTCATAAAACATTTCAGCTCACTATCAACACTGCCTTACAGTGGCTTCCAAGAGGCTTCAGAGTGCCATCAGGACGCCGGCTTTGATGTGGGAAGCCTGAAGCTGCTCAGGACCATGAGGGCTGAATACTGCCCAAGTCTGTTTGGTTGCCTGCGCACCCAAAAACAAGCCAAGGGGCCGGTGTTTTCTCTTCAGAGTTTAAACAGGAGGTTCTGGGCAACACGTGCATTCCAGAGCTCACTTAAGCCCTGGAGTTCTCTCTGGCTGCAGCTGTGCAGATGGTGAATGTCCCATTTTCTGAAAATGTCTGAAGGGAGTCGCTACAAAGCATGATATTTTTGTTTCCCTCTTCATGATTAAACGAGTCAGGAGGAACTATTTCAGTAATGTTTGAAACAGCTTCCAGATATCACTGAAAAACAAACTGACATATGCTATACTGATTATATCATAGAATTTGACAGTTTTACCAAAATTTACCATTTATTTTTCAGTCCCCGCAATCTTCAAGGAATTTATCTTAAAAAAGTGCAATGCCAAACAATAGAGCTGTGAGAGCTGTGTTGTTCTAGCAGAGTATTATGTTCAATACAGGATAGTTTTTTAATGGACTTTTGTATTCTGAAGACTTGAGTCCCTAGGTATTACAGCAAAAGATATGCTAAAATTGTCTTAGTCAAACTGCAAATATTCAGCCCAGTTTAATCATTTTCAAAATTCAACTATCAATTTCCTGAGCTCGCTATAAGCTAAATTACTTCTAGTTGACAAAATCTCAGACTCTTAATGAAGCCAAGGAAACTCAAATTAGAAAAATAAAAAAAACAGTGCTTCCAGGCTGAGCCTTCTTCCTTTTGCTGGCAAGACTTTCAAAATCTACTCACTTCTCTCAACCCCTCTGAAGTCAGAGCTTGTTTTAATAAAATCAGCAAGCCTAGGTCA
The DNA here is from genome assembly GCA_034781795.1 of Crypturellus tataupa. NCBI lineage: Eukaryota > Metazoa > Chordata > Aves > Tinamiformes > Tinamidae > Crypturellus > Crypturellus tataupa. The sequence goes on along the minus strand of JAWLRI010000217.1, from coordinate 2,568,752 downwards.
AAGAAAGGCTTAACAGAAATATTTAAATTTAAGAGTTAAGTCTAAACCTGCAACAATATGCACAGATACGTTATGCTACAGCAGTTGCCAGTGAATACCTGCACTTTTATTCTTAGAATATACAGCTTTTTGCTAGTGTATCAAATTACTGTACTGAAGACATATATGAGCAAAATACAATAAATAACCCAGAAAAATGTTTTTGGAAAACAAACCTGTGTATTTAATAGTTTGGAAAATAACACAAGAATCACCATCCCCCATTCTACTTGCCGCACAACCTTATAATAAATGTTAATCACGTTGCTAATATCAAATGAGCACAGACCAAATTTTCTATACATTGACATAGATAATGTATTTGAGAAGACAACACTTGCTGTGAAATATCTGCACCTTCTAATGCAAGTCATCCAATATTTAACACCCTCACAGTTGACTCCTAACAGGCACTAGATACAAAGTTACACTAAAACAACTAATCTAGGGCATCTCACAGCACAACCCAAAGCAAACGGTGGTTTATTTTGAATTTATAATCATTTAACAAAAATTGGGCGCTTCACAAGCTCTAAACCAGTTCCTTTTCACCCTTACCCCAAATATTGAATGATGTCATGCAAGATGTACTGGCTAAACTGGTTCAACGGCTCCAGGCTGGATGCACTGTGCAGATTTACCTGTGATAAATTATTTGGCGGGTACGAAACTGATTGATTCCAAAGTCTCCAGCAGCTATTTCTAATTGTGCTTTTAAAGTTTGGGATTATAGCACTTTTACATATGTGATTTGCTATATTACTTAGCACAGTGACCTAGTAACAACAGGCAGCTGACTTTACTCCCGCTCTCAACTGAGTCAACATCAGGCAAAAAGTGGAATGGTGTAAAGTCTGATAAAAAATGCATACATCGTTGATCTTGAATAGCATGCTAACTTCTCCCTTCTGAATTTCACATGCACTTTCCAGTATTTCATTTAGGCCACTTCTCTCAGAAGTTTGCTAAATCTGACCATCTCCTGCTCGCTCGGTTCATGGGAAGCACATAGAAGCAAACCCAGCTATAGGACCACGGACACCCTACACATACAGAATGCTCTGCAACCCGCTCATGCTGCTCTCATCTGATATTGATGCAACCCACGTCTTTTCCCAAGGCCAAGCGTGCTATTTCCAGAGCTACTAAATACTACTGACAGCGGGCACAAGACAGCAGGTTCTTTACTCTTAGGTATGGACATTCAACCCCAGCATCAATGCAATTTGGGCTGCTGTCTGATCCATCAGCGTTTTCAGCTCCCACCATGTGAGCACCGCTCATTTCATGGCAAAATGATGCAGCTGGGGAGGAAAAGGGGCAAGGACGACATGTAAACAAGCAAGATACCCACATTCACATAGTGGCTTTAGTCTGGGTAGTCTCCTTTCAAACAAAGTTTATCAATCAGCAAGCAGCAATATATAAGACAGTAAAGGAGCTTGTGGTGGGAAAGAATAAGAAAAGATAGAGGCCTTCAGAGAAGGAGAAGAGGAAACAGAATTAACTGTGTTAACTCCCATGATAAAAAAAAAGAAGAGCAGAGCTAAGTGTCACCATGACACTTCGGTATAGCCTTTCCAAACCTAAAACGTGAGCCCAGGCACCATTTCTTTCAGAAACAGGGACCATCTTCCACAAACAAGAACACTTAACTGTATAAAACTGCCAGGAACTCAGACTGCTAATGAGGACAAAATATTAGGGGGAAGTTACAATTCTGAAGACAAGGAAAAAAATAAGTTAATGTACCCAAGACTGGTATCACACAGTGGGACAGAAATATAGTATCGCTGGTAGTAGTGATAAAAATATCTGTAAAAAGGTATAAACTTTTAATCGCACAGCAACTGAAAAAAAGAGCCATTTCATATATTGTTTCTTCATACACTTTTACTTCACTTTTCACGTGTTTTACAGGTCAAAATAGTTTTTCTTGTTCTAAATATCTTTTGTCAAATCACTTGGAATTCAAATCTTAACTCTAAATTGCACTAAATAGCAAAAGCTATAAGAAAAAAAACAAGCAGTGATCCAGGAGGATGCAGGGTTGATGCAGAAAAAGTGCTTACTGCATCCCCGCTCCCCTGCAGAAAAGAAAAGAAAAAAAAAAAAGTGTGTGTGGGAGGGGGGAAATTTAGTTTTCCATAATGTAAAACACAAGTATATAAGGGCAAGGGTTGAAACTACAAAGAGGAAGATTCAAGCTATAAAACTAGGGAAACCTACAGTTATTGAGCTGTGAAGGCGACTTTTCACGGAGGGAATGAACACATTTTATGAAATACGTAACTGTAGACTTGTATTAAGCCAGGTTCTTTGAAATGGGGTAAGATAAATTTGAACAAATAAGTCGCAAAGGAAGTATATATGCCCAGTCCGCACTGAGACTGTATTACGGTTTGCAGAACATGTCACCAGTAACAGCTCTAATTCCTGGCACAATAAAGCAACTTTCAGTAGAGAAAAAATTTTTTTCCTCCGATGTTTAGTTAGTCTATGGGCAAATAAACTCCTCGGAATTTCGATGGGGTGATTTACTAGTTGCTGCCGCAAGCTGCTAGTTCTTCCAGTGCGGAGGGATGTCCACTCTTCCAGTTTGTTTTGGAGGGAAGCAACCACACTGGCTACAACCATGTGCTTTTCCACAGCACCGAGCAAGAAGCACCCACAAAATCCATTGCTTGGGACACTGCTTGGCCAAGGTAACTGCCAGCATCCTTCCCTGCTCAAGTGCCCTTCTTGTTCCCTCACAATCCTGTGCCAAACTTTCATCGCATTTGTATACCATTAAACAAGGGTGCAGTGTGAACCAAATGAAAAAAATAAGGAAACAAGAACTACATTAAAGAAAAAAAAAAGTTCGATTGCTAATTTTTGATCACTATGTAGTGATATGTTCCCCTATACAGGGGATGCGCAGCAACAAATCATACACGTCTAACCTCAGCTATGCAAGCTGTCACCTTCGACTGAAGGGAAGCAAATTTCTTTTTTTAAACAGCCCTGGTAAATTTAAAGATTCTCTCTCCATGCATCACTGCTGCCATATCCTAGTATGAATAAATCTTATTACAAACACAATATCCGCAGGTAACAGAAGACTAAATGTACCAAAAGGCACCTCACAGCACACCATCTAGCTGCATGTGGGTTAGCTTGTATCACCCACACTTCCATAGGATCCCTGTCCCGATTGAGGCTATCGCTGCTGCTTTCGTTCACTCTGTGTAGATTTAACTCCTTTCTAAAGCGAGTGTCTTCCTCTCTCCTTTAGCCAGATAGCCCTGTCTTGCACTACTTTCGTTCAGACCAACTGTCCATTAGCTGGTCACGGAAGAGTAAATTGGTCAATGGGGAAAGCGACAAGAAAGCAGATGCTCAAAGTGCCACATCCAATTTAACTGAGAAGAGTTTAATTCCTCACCTTCATCACTACTTCTAAAACAGTTCTTGCGCTCATTTAAAACTCCTCACCTCGTACAGCTGCGCACAGAACAGTGAACCTTCACGTAACTCAAAATCAAGATGTGCAATTTTCCACTGTACATTCTTCACATACCTCCTAAATCTACTCTGAACACTCAGAGAAGAATGACATCTGACATTGTTTTATGCAGTTAAGTTTATTAAGTTAACTATATGTTATTAAATATTTCCCTCACTGCTTTGCACTAAGGCAAACACCCATACATTAACAAGATAGACGTTGGTTTGTGCAGTAAACAGAAGCACACCTAAAACATGCCCTTTTAACAGAAAAGTTGCAAGAATCTACCTTCCATAGTCTGGAAAACTTAATGCAAATTCCTCAAGGAAAAACAAGCATTCCAAAAAACAATGTAAACTTTTCTTGCATAGATACGTAGTTAACTAAGCTCTCATAAATTAGTAAGTTAATAATACCAATCTGAATCAGTTGTGCATTGCCTAACAGAACTCAAATAGGCATCTGAGATAATGCTGTGCAGGTTGCTCAGTGCCGAGACGCACACGGACTCTTCCGGTGATGGCCACCAGCATAAGGTTTCCCCACATATCAGAGGAATTTTCACTTAAATTTGGACTCGTATTTACACACTGACACAGGGGATGCGACTGAAAGAAGTACTGAACACCCTACGCTGACCCAAGCGGGTCAGCCTTTCACAGGAGAGCACCAAGGCCATAAAAATCAACGAAAATTACATACAGGCTGCATGCTGAAGGCCCTGGATATCTGAAAAGGGCAGGCTGCTAAGGGCTATCCAAAAAAAATGGAAAACGCATCACACAGACATTAGCGTACACACACAGACACAAACAAACACAAGGTATTTCTCTAAAAAAACAGGCCCCTGTATATATTTGCCCCATATTAGAGAAATGCCAGTTGTGATATTTTTCTAAAACGAGAAACAGACATAGCGACTACAATAATAAATAACCTTTACTATTATTTTATGAAATAGCGCAAGGCTTTCGATAATGACCTTTTAATCCTGAAACCGACCCTCGCAGTCCCTGTGAAAAACTTCCCCTAGAACACCTTGGCTGCCCGTAATTCCAACGCGCATTTCGAAGCGAGAACCTGCACTCGCCAGGCCAATGCCACCTTTCCCAGGCACCTTCCCTGTGCTGGGGGCATTTCTGGCCGCCCGGGCATCGCGCTCCCCGCGGGCCCTGCCGATACCCACGCAGTTGGGTGGTTTGACCTCCAAGCCCGCCGCCGCCGGCAGCCCGGCGCGACCACCCTGGGCTGATGGATGGAAACCCGCCGCGTCTCCCCTCCCCAGAAGAGGGTTTTAATGGCTGGGCACGCAGCAAAGGGGCTGTTCACGAGGGGGAAACAAATAAATAAATAAGGGCTAACGGCGGCGTGCGGGAAGGCTCGGGGGGCCGCTCGCTCGGCGGGAGCGGGGCACACGCCTGGGAACGCGCTCCCCGATGCAAGGAGCGCGGCGGGATGACGGTGCAGGATCCGGGCCCGGCCCGCGCTAGGCCCGGCCCGGCCGCCCTGCCAGGAGGCTGCATTAAAATGGCGAGCAGCGCTGCGGCCCCACAATGAGCGGCCGCGGCCCCGGCGGCAGCGCGGGGGCTCCCGCCGCTCCCCCGTGGCCCTTTGTGCCGCGGGAGGCTCCGCGCGGGCCT
>JAWLRI010000217.1:2540903-2562753 GCA_034781795.1 Crypturellus tataupa | reverse complement strand
GGCCTGGGACCCGCGCAGCCCGGGATGGGGACGTGCGGGCAGAGCCGCCCCGCGGGCCAGGCCGGGCGCGGGGAGCAGGGCTGCCCAGGGCCCCGGTAGAAATGCAGCGCTGGAAACGGGGAGCACAAGGCGGGGGGCTGCGGGTGTCACTGCGGAGATGAGCTGCTAAGACGCGTTAATTTGGTAAGGCGCCTCCTGAAATAGACGCTGACTCCCCTCAAACCCTGCTTCAAGGAAAGCCACTTCTGATGACACAGGCGAAGAGATGAGCAATCTGCTAAACCTGGGTTTACATGGTCTCACCAAAAGGTCGGGCTTAGTTTGGAGGCTGATGCACCGATCTTTAGTTTCCTGATGTCCTAATCCTTGGACTTCTTCAGTGCTGCTCTTCCGCCATCATTAGCTCATTCCTTTCCAACTCCTAAATCCCCTACATGTTCAAACTCATCCCTTCGTCCTTGCTCCACGGTGATTCCCATACGAGATGAACCAGTGTGTCACAGCAAGCGGGTAGCTGCTGGTCTTCATCTTTCATCCACAGACACCAGAGTTGTGGACAAGATCAACTGAGGAAAACAGTTCCTCTATTACAGGGAAGAAGAGAATGTCCACTACTTCAACCGTAAGCCAGTTTCATCATAAGCGTTAAAAACCTTCTTTTACTTGAGAAAGCTTCTCTGAGTTTCAGTTAATTTTAAGTAGCTACTTTTCCCCAAACCATTGGATATTCCCACTGCTTTAGAGGAACAGAAGCCATGGCAAATGCGTGCATGTATCCTTCTTCTTTGGAAAGAGTAGTATGGGGGAGAGAGGTGGGAACTCCTCTGTCCTTAGCTGGGTGCAGAAACAACATGCAACAGTTTTGAAGATGGGCTATCAAAATCAAGTAGCTTCTGTGCCATATATTCCTAATATAAATTAGCTGTATCTTTTCAGATTCCAGATACCTTACAGGCTAACATATCCAATAATGTAGAGAAGGATCTTGTGAAAATAGGTCATTTATATTCTGTAAAAATAGCTATGCACAAAAAAATCTACTGAAAGCGGGTACAGGTACTTATATCTAAGCAGGAATACATTTTACATATGTGTATATAATCATCTCAAATGTATTTTTAAATTAATGGTAACCATTTAACACATTTAATCACATCCAGTGATTATAGCCTTGTGATTTGATTCTTTCTGGACAGGAAGTACAAATCTTACTGCCAAGCCTAAGGTGAGGTCCAGATCTCAACATAGGCTAACATTTTATCCCCGCTACATTCAAAATACTGCTGCTAAATATTTCTGGCCCATTGTCACTCCATTGTGAAACCTTCTGCCTTTCACCTTTCTTCAGTGCAATGCAGAAGATTGTCTTTTGAAAGCATTTCAAGCAAAGGACGTTCACCGTGTTGGTCCTCTCCATATAAGCGCTTGGCCCTATTGCGTCTGCCAGGGTTTGAGCCAACCTCCACTCCCCAACTGCTAACCAATCACTTATTTATTCAGCTGTCCGGTAAGTACTTTATATTTTCTTAATACACTGTTCACGCCATCCTCAAAGGCTACAACGTTCCTCTACAAATGCTTCCTGTCTGCTCTAGTTCTTAAGGTAAATTCCTTACGCAGCAAAGTTGGGCAAACACCCAACAAGAGTTGCTGATATTTAAAAAATAAAAATAAAGCTCACATGCAGGGATATGATGACACAGCCTATGTATACATTCCTGTCACTTTTGTCCTTGTCCTTCTCTTTTCACTCCTTCCTTCCATTTCCTACACCCACTTGCTGAATCACGCCTAAATTTAGGCCTCCCTCCTGTAATCTAATCCAGGCCTCCTGGCCCTTAGGCCCACACAGAGCACCAGGGATTTTGGTGGAGCTGCTCCTGAGCAAAGGATTTCGGCCTCCAGGTGGATTCGTAGTTCAGTGGGCAGGGGAGGTTCCTCTCTCTGTGCTTGCCTAGGTCAACAGGGCTGTCAGGCTGGCTGCAGCCTCGCGGCATTCCCTCCAGATTAGTCATAGTAATGAGAGATGATGCTAAAGAGGTGCTATCATCTTTAAAATGCCATTGAAGAAATAGGCCTCATTTTGTGAAGCTGACCCGTTCCTGAGCCTCCCTAAAGTAAATATAAATCCAATCCAGCCTGCTTATTTTTAAAACACTCGCAAGCCAGTGTTCATTTATTTGCCTGCGTGCCAAGCTGAGCTTGTAGGAACCAGACGTTGCTCTAAGTCTCCACTGCATTTCTGCCCTCCAGATGAGAGATCCGAGTCCTGCCTGAGCCAGGGAAACCTACCACTGCCCTCGTACCTTGTACCTGCTGTTCTAACACTCACAGGGCCTGATGGCCACAGCAGACAACAGCAGGAGGGAATGCGAGGCCACAGGGCTGAGGGAAACGCGGGATGCTCTCTAGAGCGAGGGCCCGTCTTGTGCCCCACAGCAGGGTCGGGTAGACCGGGTACGTTTCTGTCAACCCTCTTGTTTCATCCCTGCTGCTCAGCTCCTTGCCTCCCGGCTGGCTCCACGTGCTCCCTTACCTTCGGCGCAGATGTCCACTCCTGGCCAGTCTCCACACTCCCAGCAGTTGGTGCTCTCCAATGTGTCCATTTGGCCGTGTCTATAATTAAGAAAATTTATAGCTGTGTAATGGCTAATGGCAGAAGGACAATTACACCAACACACGCCCTTAATACAGATGCGTAAACCAGCAAAACTGGGGGCACCACTCGTGCCGTTCGCTCTGCTGTGTCGCTGGAGTGACGTGCGTTAATGCAGCCGTGCCTGGGTGCCAGCACCGCGCTTCCTGCGGAGCCGAGCCTACATGGATGCACCCTGTCCACGCTCCTACCACTATGGATTTCCTAGATACAAGCAGAGCCTAAGCCTGCTGAAGTGCCCTTCCCACCAGGGAAGCCACATGCCTACAATTTTCCTGCTTCATCCTTCTCCAGCTTTTGTCTCTTGGTTGCTCTCAGGGCCAAGGGGCGGCGCCAACCGTCCTGGCACGCTCTTCGCTCAGATGTGCCGCCCTTCAGTCACCAGCACTGCCTTCCTCTGCCCTGACAACAGCACCGCTCACAGCAAGGTCCACCTCTACAGCCACAGCACTGTGTTGTGCTGTAGGTGCGGCTATTACTGCCGTATCTAGGAATAGCAGTTAAAATATTCTCACTGCTGCCAGCAGCTCTCCACTCTCCTTTTCATGGTCCTTCTGATCCTTTGCCAGGTGCCACCTGACTTGCATTGTGCCTGGAGAGTGAAAGGTGAGCCCCTATGCGCATATTTAGGGAGTGCAACAATCAAATCCGAAGCCTTAGGCTCTGTACATGAGTGCGGACCATCAGCACAGGAGACCTTCCTTCCAGCCCAGGCAGGCTCTGGGAACACCTCCAAGCTGAGTGCAAGGCAGGAGGTAGTTATGCGCATCCTAGAGCACGTGAGGCAGGAGGTGCAAGAGGCAGCACTCAGAAACTGTTGTTAAGATTAGACAGAGGAGCTAGATAATTTCTTCAGCTTCAATGAATGCATTTATTTGTAACGACCTGCTGTAGAAGCAGTGGGGTGGAGCTTAAAATTGTGAATTTGTTCACATCCTTTAACTGCTCCAACAAGCCTGCAATATCCCTGGTCGCCCACAGTTGTCCTTTGCACAATGTAGCCCCAAATAAGCTCCCCCCGCACATGGAGTTGATCCAGTGACCTCTGGAAGTCCCTTTCAGTGAAGTTATTCTGTGATTCTTTAATTTCTCAGCAATTTCCACACAACCTGGGGGTATTTAGTATTTCAGTCCTCTATCCTTTTATCATCTTTTTGAGTCAGACAGACAGGCAGCCTGTGCAATAACCTAAGCTGTGTGTCCTTAGGAGAATGCACAATTACAACATTTTCAGAGGTGGTTTCAACGCAGAGATCTGTCGTTTAATGATTTTTCTTAATTGAACAACCATTATCTTTTAAATCAACATTCCTTTCTACTAAAATGTGGTCTATTACCTGCACCTGAATGCATCCCTTTAAAGCTCTTCATGATTTAAAGTATATTTTTGAACAATTTTCCAAAGCCACATCTCTCATGACTTTCACAGAAAATCAAGACCTTTAATTCCACAGGTTGTTTTTGCTTAAAGAAAATTTAACCTTCACAAAAAAATAAAATATTTTTCTAAAAGTTGTATGTTTACACTTAAACTGTGATTGTTTATCATTTTTGAAAAGTCAGATGAGTCTCTTTTCTCATCAGTTTTTGCTGGACACAGTAAACCATGAAGTCAAGTGGTACAATGATATACACCCAAAGTAAAGAAATGGAAGGTACTTTACCGGTCTATCTTTTTCTGTGCAACTGTATTTAATCAAGTAAGATTTGCTGTAAAGAACTGCATCTTACTCCATATGGAAGGCAGAAGGTAAAGCTGAAAAGTGTCCGTTAAATTAGATATAATTGCAATGGTGCTGTGTAAAGGGAATTGAACCAGAATGCATGCGCAGCCTGCGAGCTATATGAGCTATATGAGCTGTATGCACACTGCTGTTTTGGCAGTGCATCAAGGAAAGAATGTACAGAATAGTGGGATGAAAATTAGGTGAATTCTTCTGCTGTCTAAGGTCAGAAATTTCCAGCAAAATAGAGAAAAGACCTTTTCTCTCTTTAGGGTTTTGTTTATTTGTTTTTTTAAGTGAAAGAAATATCAAAGTTATGATTCACTTCACTGTTGCTAGAAGAAACTACTGAATTAAAAGCCCTTTGGCTTTCGATAAAGATGGGACAGTTAAATTTTTGCCAGCGAAAGTTGTCTGCTAAGTATTGTTAGGAATTTGATTCAGTAGGAAAAAGAAGGAGGAAGAAACAGTTTGACTAGAAACCCCTGCACTCGGGTTATTCAGATGTCAGCCCCTTTTGCCACTGTCATTCTCCTGATTTTCCTATGCTATGTGCCAGCTAGTAAAGCTGGGGAGGTCAGAGTGCAAGCAAGCCAAAAATCCAAGATGGAATAAATAAATAAGTGCATATATATATATATATATATATAACTTCAGCCTTTCATCATAAAATCCAAAAGAAACAAATGAGATGCAACCTTTTCTTCTCTTTAGGCTACTTTATAGGCAAATGGGAATAATTTCTACAGATATTTAAGCAGAGAATGAGAATTAATTGCTGGAAAACTGCTCCTATTTGTGGAGTTTGTGGGGGAGGAGTTTCTCACACTGGCAGTGCTGGAACTGTAGTGTTACAGAGAGGAGGAAGACACCAATTAGCCTAATAAAAAGAGCAGGGCAAAGATAAACATCTGGAAGGCTCCCTGGGGCAGTTCCATTTGAAGATGTAAAAATAGAAGGATGAATTTAACTGGGACCCTGTACTGGAACTGGCAGAGGTGTTGGCAGGTGGAATCACATAATTGCACTTCCTCCCATTAACAGGAGTAGCTTACACTTAGAGGAGGTTGCAAGGATGGGATTTTAAAGAGCATAGAACTGACAATAGATGGTGGGAGGCAAGATGAGAGCATGAATTCACATCGCCATAGTGCCAAAATCAGCCAAATGCAGCATCTGACTACCTTTATTTGTGCTCAATATTTAACAATGACTATTAATCACATTAAATATGAGTTACTCTATTATTTGAATATGAGCATTAGACATTTGGTTGCTGCTAACCTCACAGCTTAAAGCAGGCTGCCAGGACACAATTTATTTCAGAAGGCCCTGCTTTCCGGGCACCTCGGCCCAAGGCATTTTAGTGGAAGCGTGGTGGGAAGGGTCCTTTGGAGCGGGGATGGTTTTGACTGAGATTTTGGGCTTTTCAAGAATGGGACACTTCAGTTTTTGAGAGAATTGAGAGGAAAAAACAATCTGTTATTTGATTTTGGGTATATTGTATCTGAAATACTTTTGATTCATAGTGTAGTAGTGCAAGGGAAAAGAATATTTGTTTACTTTTTTGCATGTGCCATACTTGGAAATCCCTTAAATTGCTCATTTGCTGAAGACAGGCTGATCAGAACTCCCTTCTTGGTCTGGGGCCCTTAGTGTAAGATAATTTTCAGTAATTTTTTGATTTGACCATTGAGGTCTGAATTGCTGCTTTAAGAAAAGGGCTCCTGCCTATGGTCATCATTTACCATTTAACCATATGTATTTATATATATTTAATACATCACATTATTTCTTCCTGACTCTATCTAGCAAAGGAGACCCTTGCAGGATTAGCCCTGCTTTGCCTGGTGCTTAGCCCTGTTGCCCTGAGTGATATGATGCACGTAGGAACCTGCTTTGAGACTTGATTTGCCTGACTTCTCTGGAGGCTTCCTCAGTGTTTTGGCAGAATGCAGGTGTTAATATTCATTTTCCTTCCTGCCTCAATGCTCACAGTGCCTTGATGCTTTTAAGTTTTTCTTTAGTAGTTTGATACAAAGTGTCTTGTACAAAAGGAATAATTTGGTGCTTCTGCAAACCTAATTATTATATTATTTGAAAGTTTCTGTCCATAGGGCCAATCCAGTGGGTTCTCCACCAGTGGGTATCACCAGTGGGTTCTACCAAGCACCAAACCCCAAGAGTTTGTGGACAGTCACTCTTTGCCAACTTGACTATTTAATCTGTTAGAACCTAAAGCTGAAAGCATCACCCTTTCCCAGCACACACAGGAACCAGCATAGCTGAGTAATCAACTTTCTCAAAATACAAATGCCGGCAATTTTGACCTAAACTGAATTAGTTCAAGGTAAAGTCCTTAGACTTTGATACCATTGAGACTTACAGGTTACAGGTTCATATGGCAACGAAATCTCCTACCAAAAGGGTCCATTACAGCTAACTTGCTTGGAAGCACTCGCTGTGCAGTTTCCTGACTCTTTTCTTGGTGTCAGTGAGTACACTGCAGGCATCAGCCCTCTATTAGGTTTTAAGTGGCAGAAAGTCTGTAAACTCACCTGAGATCACTGCAAAGAAGAGGCTTGAGCTGCTTTGCCATTTCCAACCTGCATGTGCTAATGAAGCCCTTTTCCCAACTGTTTATAGGAACCAGTTGTAAAGTGGTGCCTGGAGCGAGCTTGCTTGGAAAGTCCATCTCTTTGTCTCACTTGGTGCCAATATAATGGGCAACTTTGTTATTGAATACCTTGCCTAACAGCCAAACTACTCCATTACATTTTGTTTTTATAACCTAGCTAGCCTGAAGCTTGAAGTCATGTCAAGTTGCATTTGATCTGAAGCAAAGCAGCCTCCACTGTCTGTCGCAGGGATATTTCCATCAAAGACACTGCAAGTCGGCTATGGGATACTTGTTCTATGCATTTACAAACCACTATGATTTAGATCTGCTCTGTAGCAAGAAATGCCGTTTTACTCATTCTGTGCTGAAATTGTTTGCAGGATTACAGCAATCAAGCTCTCCAACACAGCAGAGCTTTATCTCTTGCAGGATAATGTTACTTAGCTCTGTTTCTTCTGTTTTGTCTCAGCATGTGTCCTTCAGGGCGTACAATGCTGGAGATTGCCTTGAGTTACCTTCCTTCCATTCTAAAGAGCACTTTGTTTCCTACACCCTTCCATTTCCCCTACCAATGCCATCCTTATGTGGCTTTTCTCATGACTTTTGCTATGTTGTGCTTATTTCTTATTGTGGCAGAAAGACAGTATCTTTAGAGGACAGCTGCTCACCTAGAATTCATTTCTCTGGAGAGACCATTTACCTCTGTCCTGTTATTGGAGAGTCTCTGAGAACAGATAAATTTTGTAACTTGTTACTGCTCTGTTGGACTTTCTTCTCCTTTCACCTTTTCCCCTTCTTGATCAACCAACCAACTCCTGCTCCAACTGGGAGCTGGGTAGAGCAGCTGATCCCGTTATGGAGACCCCAGCATGGGCCATGCAAACTTAGTACTAAGTGTATGGAGCAAAACCTGTCAAGGCCCTAAAGAGCTGCATTTACGTCATATTAAGAGGCCACAGTTTAGGACTGAGACTCTTCACCACGATGAGAATCTGAATATTCTCTTTAGGCATTTGCTGTGTTTCATAGTCAATACTTTTTGAAATGTTTCTGGCCGAACATAAGATCCTATTAGGCATTCACGGCATTAAGGGTTAACAAAACAGCAGATACCAAAGCAACAACTAGGCAAAACCATATATACCTTACTGTGAAAATGAATTATTCTGTGAAACCTTGAGAATTTACATTGGTACACAGAAAAGAAGAGGCATTACTTATTCTAATCATCTGTGTAAAGGTAAGAGAAGAGAGAATATTTTTAAAGAATTAGGCTGAATACGTGAAAAATGTCTCTTGGTGCTGCTTATTAAATCATGGACATATCTTCAAAGGAAAAGAGGTAGAAACCTGTCACTTAAGGGGCTTAAAATAGCAGGAAGCAGCCCTGATCAGCACTGCTGTGCAGACACTGGGCTCGAGGAGGGCACTGGGTGCCTCAGCGAGCGCCGCTGCAGCGTGGAGAGGCCGGTCGTGCAGCCCGAGGCCTCAGGCAGAGCTTTCCAGTGGGATATTCATGTGCATAATCTTGCTTTTGCAAACCTGCAGACAAGGCAACTGTTTTCCTCTGTCTGCTTTAATTGGAGCGTTGAAAATAAGTTGTAATAAAGGGAGTGTATAAATGGTATGAAAAGTCCAAAGTCCAGAAAAAAACAGTCTATTCTGTCTTAATTAAACATGTAACAATGTTTCTGTAGGCTGGTTTCTGAGGATACTTTCACACTGTCCATCATCATTTCATAACATATTAGCTAGACATTAGTTTCAGGGAGCTAGGAAACTTCTTCCAGTCTGAAGTCCTCAGTTCCTATATTCCTGAACAATAATTTAGGGGAGCATGTGATGTAGCTGTAAGGATTACAATGCAAGGGTCAATATGTGTAAGGATGCTACTACTGTTCCAGTCACCTTTCCCACTCTCCTGCTGGATGTCATTGCCCTCAAAGGAAGGACAGCGCATCCAGTTGTGAATTAGCCCTTGGACTGCAGCAGAATTGTTAAGGCTGTTGGACTGACACTGCGGCACTCTAGGACCTCGCTCCTCAGAGGTTCAGGTGTCTCTGCCTTGGAAGCAACATCTGCGAAAGGAGTTGAGCCTGGCCAGGGACAGTGTCTTCGGGCTGCTGATTTTGATCAGTGCAGAGTGTGCTGAAGGTTCATTAAAATGCAGATAGTGACCAGGGATGGAGAGGTCCTGGGCTGGGTGAGAGGTCCCACAGGCTACCCAGGTTGTTGGTCTGACTTACTAGCATGATCTGCTATGCCAGTGCTGAGTTTGGGGGGCGTTCAGGACACAGACACAGTGGTAAACTAGTCTTAGCTCTGCCTGGCAAAGCTTAAATTAATCCTAAAGCCTCTTCAAAGTGGGTTTTTTTTTTTTTATTTTATTTTTTTTTATTTTTGGACTCCATCAACTTCTTGTAGTCCCCTACCTCCAGGAACAGGTAATAACAGTCTACTTTTGCATCCATCTCTTTCCATTTCCAAAATATGGTTTTGTGAAACATTTTGGCCAATGAAGTAACACGTCTGGTATTTCATGATGCCCCGCAAACACATCCAGAGCCCTGCTAACAAACCACAGGTTCGGGCATCACTGTGGAAACACTCACCTGCACCCAAGTGAGACAGAGACAGAGCCGGCAGCAGCGAGCAGGGCTCCCTGAAACTGCCTCTCTTGCAGACAACGAGTGGAATTGGGTCTTTTTCAAAATCTTTATGTAAGAAATCTTATTTTCATTTGCTTTCCTAGGCTGATGGTGTGTAGACCCTTCCTCTCTTATGGAGAGATTATTTAGGCACATAATTAGCTAGCACAACATCCAATTACACACTTACTGTAGTAATTGAGAGTTTATGTACAGAAAAATTACCATAGAAATTATATGATATAGATTCCTCTCAGTTAAACAGAGAAAGTCAGAGGAAGTCCTGTTATTAGAGCAGGAAGAATATAGACCAAGTCTTTCCATATAAATATAGAGATTCCTTTTCAAAAACACATTTGATGACATAAAAAAAACCCTGTTAATTTACTAGATGCTCATGTATAACTTCTTATATTAAAAAAATGACACGAGCACAGACTCCTTGAGGCCTCTGCTGCTAAATGCTTTTACTATGCAAATGACACTTCCATAGAAACGTTGGAAATGGAACCCATCTGTGCTATGGTTTGTAGTCAGCATCCCAACATCCCCTCTGCTACTCTGCTCTGCCCTTATACTAGGGAAAAGTAAAGTTTATCTCTTGCAGATGTCCAGTGGGAACGACTCTCAGCGCAAAGGAGATTTAACTGCAGGGAAATTTAAATCTTTCCTTGAAGGACTAGATAGCCTTGATGGTTGAATCCAGAAAGCAGAAATATAAGTTAAGTGGGTAAAAGAAGCACAAAAGGATAAAATCAACCTTTGGGAACTCTCAGTTTGTTTTGCTTGAAGGGATTCTGTTACAGAAAGGCAAAGTAAGGTTCTGAAATCAGCCTCGAACTCAAAATTCACTCTCCACCTCCCATGAGAATTTACTACAAGGTTAATCACTGTCTGAGAGCACTGATGATGATCTGAAGAACTGCCAGCTAATTCAAGGAGAGATGGGCCTGGGCAGTGAGGTAAAGGAAATAAGAAAATGCTCAGTCACTTGTATGTCATTCTAACAGAAATCTGGCACCAAAATAACATTTTTCTCTTTAGGGATTTAAAATCAGTCCCTCGAGCTTTACTTTGTTGTACACCAACCTGCTGTATCATTGCTGCCAACATCTTTGAGAGAAGGAGGGAAGGCTCTCTTGGTACGGTCACCAAAATATAAATATAAAATGAAGGTTAAAGTACTGAAAACATATAAGGTGAATAAAAATTACCTGAAAATATCCTATTAGTTTCCTGGTCTTCCCCAGAGAGTGCAGACTGGAGCAAGTTCCCAAACGTGTGCACACATCAGCTTACCAAGAGCGGACGGGTCCTGCAGGGAGAGAACAGGACAGCAGACGGGTGAGCTCAGGTAGCTGTTGTTCATCTACCCAGGGTCTCCCTCCCAGGGAATTAGAAGATAAACCACAAACAAAATTGCAAAAATAAGGTAATTAACATGTTATGGACCTAGTGAGCTAAATCCTCAGCTGGTATAAAGCTGCACGGGTCAATGAAGTTGATACACATACGTCTGTTTAATCCATTGGAGGACAGAGCCTGTTAGCAGTCAGAAGCACACCCTACACATCTCTGAAAAAATGTCTGCCTTAACTTTTATTGATGTATACACATTTAAATACACATATATTTAATATATTTATATCTATATATACACACATATTTATATATCCACATATCTTTCTGAATCTACAGGTGGCCACGCAGTGACTGCCACTTCTAGGAAACGACGGCCGTGGAGCTTTGCAACGTTCGGTGCTTCCAGTCGACGAAGCAATCAAAGGGCACGGCAGGGCTCTGCAAAGCCTTTTCATTGCCTGCTGTAAACAATCAAACCCAGACTTTGCACCACGCAGAAGCCCGAGTTATAAACAAGCTCTGTTGCTATCGCATTACCATCCTGAGCTGACTTATACAAACTGCCTCTGGAGCACTGACTAGGCTCAAAAAGGCCTGTGCCGCAGAGGC
The DNA here is from genome assembly GCA_034781795.1 of Crypturellus tataupa. Lineage (NCBI taxonomy): Eukaryota > Metazoa > Chordata > Aves > Tinamiformes > Tinamidae > Crypturellus > Crypturellus tataupa. The sequence continues at coordinate 2,551,134 of JAWLRI010000217.1, read as the reverse complement.
AGACCTGGTTGTTGGAATGCAACTTCCAGGAACACCTCTATTAATTCACGTATGTCCCACTGGTGAATTCCTGGTTCAGAAAAGTTCAATGCGGTTTTTAAGATGCTTTAGAAGGAGGAGAGCTAAGCAAATAACAACGGACTGGGCTTTGTGTCCTTGGGGAGGCTCTGTCCCTGTTCCGTACGTGCTACGTTCAGAGGCTGTCGTTCTCTGGGGCAGGTCGCTGGAGGGACAGATAAATGTACTGCAGGGTTAAGCTGGCAAGCAAGGGGCAGAAATGGGTCCTTTTAATTTACCCTGTGCAGGGAATATTTTCAGCTAGTGAAATCCAACTAGTTTAGAGGAATGTTTTCAGATGTCGTGATCGGGACTGCTTTAGATGAACCTGCACTGTTCACACCTAACTATGAACACAATTTCTATACCAGATGTATATAGCAAAAAAAACCCACATTTCTTCTCCTCGGCAATCCTGAAGTCACGCAAGTCCTTATTCTGCGCTTGTCTTTTGCTCCCATGATATAACCATCTCCTCCCTCAAAATTTTCGAGGCAAAGACTCCCTCCTGATTTATGAGACAGACATATCTATGTCTGAGAAGATATTAACTCGTGTTCGTGCAATTGGCAGCGCAGTGAAGCTGCGGACTCGAGTATTAAAACCTGCAGCAGATACCTGCCTACTTTAAAAAGTGCAGAGAACAACTAGGGAGCAGCTGTCCCAAAAGAGATACCAACGGGTGCTCTTCAGCCCAGCAGTTCTGCATTACTGGAAAAGTAGCACAAAAATGCTGACCTTTACGAGCCCAAAGTCCCTGCTGCACTGGATTCCCAGGGGATGGGATGTGGAATCATCCGCAACAAGGGGAGCTCTGTTTATCCGGCACGACCGCCACCAGAGCAGTCCCGGGACTTCCACGAGGCTCCTGTGAGTGCGAGCGGAGTGGGACAGATCTGGCCAAGGGCTGCTCAGCTGCTGCCCCGCATGCGTCTCGGGTTTGCCCGCTGGCATCACATTTTCTGTGCCATTTTAAGGTCGTTTTAAAGCTTTCAGGAGCCCAAACAGCACTGCTCAACCTGCCTACCCTGCTGAAGACTCATGGTTGTTCCACCCTCTAGAGGCCGTGGAGAGGATGTAACTTGTGATGATGATGGTGGCAGCCGATGGACCTTCAGGTTTGGGTCTGCCCTGTTTCCCCCGCTGCTCTAAGCTCTGTTTGAAGACGGTGCCAAATGTGCATATTCTGCATAGTCTTTCCAATGACTCCCTGCAGTCTACTATGAAATTGTCCTTTCTTCTCTTTATTCAAGGCAGAACAGGAGCCAGCAGGTGCTTACCTGAAGAACGCGAGTTTAAGTTTTCCCTTTCCCAGAGACATTCAGCACTTGAGAAGTCGCTCGCAGGGTTGGTCAGCCACAGTAGGGAGAGATGTGAGCTGGTTCTGCTGCCCCTAGTCCCTCTGGTGCAGCCTCCTCCTGCCCAGGACTCACAGTCAGCCTGTTCTCGTAGCAGAACTTGGCTAATGAAATTAAATCTGCTTTCCAGATTGCAGCCTCTGGAAAGAAAATCCATCTGCTTAACTCAAGGCTTAATACTAATGGTAGCAATGCTTAAAAGTTCCCATAGGAGAACAGGCTTGGAAGTTTAAGCCCTTTCAAAGTACATTAAATGCTCCTAATGCTTAGGTAGCAGTGAGAAGTTAGGGGCATCAGAACGATAACACAGGAAGGCCATGGATTGCATCCCAGAAGATGGGACTGTTCCAGCAGAAGGACTTAGGCAATCTAAAGTGTCCTAAAGCTCAGCATCCTCATGACTACATAAATATATATCTCACTGCCTCACAGCCAGAAAGAGCTCCAAGTCTTTGTTATATTGGGGTAATTTTCAAATCTTCACTGAAAATAAAACAGGGAGGTTTGCAGGAGGACAACCTTGCCTCTTTGAGCAATGAGCCTTTTCGCTGCCATGGTCTTCCTGATTCCTCAATAAACATCCCCAAAACCAGAGGGCAGAATCCAAGTAAGGACCAGGCCAGTATGGCTAGAGAAATAGGGGGCAGCAAAACACTGTTAGAGACCGAGCTGACCTTATCCCTTAATGGGCTGAAAATAGTCAGGAAGCCAGCATAAGCTAGTAGAAGATGTATGAGGTAACAGGAAAATTTATATTAACTGCCTCTTGGAACTCCTAGCAGAGTGAGAACTTCTCCGCAGTTTCTAAATATCCCTGGTTCTGCTCTTAGATAAACAGAAATGAGGAAAGAGTCACTGATTTCTGCAGTTTGAATTAGAACAGTTAAGGAGCCCATGGGGCATTGCTCACAGCGCTCAGAAACGTTGTGTGCCAGGACAACAGCATCCCAACGCCCAGAGCTCTAGAAGGAGGTTCTCAACTGCGTTATCTTCTGGATCCATTAAGGAAACGTATTGTTGTTCCTTAAAGACTTCTGATCTGCTACCAATATTAGATCTTACCAATGTTATGTACTTTTTAAGGGTGCATGTCATAGTGAGGAGACGTTGGTGCACGTTTCCCAGCAGAAATAATTCTAAGGTGCTGTTAGGATTGGCTTGCAGAGGCTGGAGAGAGCAGCAAGGGCCGCTTATGCCAAGAATCTCAGTCCACCTTTTGAAGAATTTAGCTCATCTTAATGGTGGTTTGCAATAACCCTAAGACAAGGTCTCCCACATGAAACAATTGGCATGAATCTCCCCATATGGTCCCCACCTTTCCATGCTTGGCACTCCAGATACAATGAGGATCATGGGGAAGGTGGTGGAGGCCAAGGGCTACTTTGAGATGTGCTACCCAGGCTGAAAGAACTTGTTATAATTAGAACCTAGCGCAAAGGCCACAGTGTCACAGCAGTGAAGTCCCACATGTGGCAAACTTCGAAGCGATGCCTGTTGATGTAGCCAAAGTCTCTGTGCAACTTCCAGGTGTTACTACTCTCTTGAGAAATCCTGCAGTCGTTCAGGAAGGATATCAGCACAGCTGGCGAGGCCACACGTGCAACATATGGTGCACATGAGACGGGTGCACCTGCCTGGTTATTAGAAGCCTGAGAGAGTCTGTGTCATCCTGATGCCGAGAGCAAGAAACCCCAGGATCGTAAGTCAATGGAAGGCAAAGTCTGCAGCTTGAAAGTTGCTCAAAAACATTTAACTGCTCCCAAAGTGTTCATTTCTCATCATCAGCATTGCTTTGGTCAGTGACATTATCTTTTAATTTTGGTTTAAACATCCACCAGCTCCGGCACAGTGACCCTTAGAACTGGGAGGCCCTTGGGAAAGAGCTTGTTCCCCTTCTTCCTGAAGCCCTAAACCCCAAACAGCAGGGCTCATGCACGGCACCCTGCCCCGCTTCCACTTCAGGATGTCAGAGCACCCGGCGCAGCACTATTGTTGAAAACGCTCCCAAATGCTTTTTTGTTTGTTTATTTTTCTTCCAATTTCTCAGGCTAGTTCTGCAGTTTCCATTACTGAGAGCCCGAGATAGAACCAAGCCCCAGTCTCACTGAAGGCACGAAGACTTTTCTCATTAGTTTTAGTAAGATTGCGCTCAAACTAAACAATAGGAAACATTTACCCAGTGATTACAATTACTGAATTCTAGGTCTACACTAGAAAAGAAGTTGATTCCACAAACAAATAAAACCTGTCATTATTCGTTATACATCTCCTACCACAAGTAGAGATGGAGATTAGAGCAAAATCCAGTACATTTGATCTATACAGTCTCCACTTGCAATCCCTGCCCAGAGGTATTAACATGACACTCAAGGGTGATCTAATTAAATTCAGGAAGTGATAAAGGAGTGATAAGGGGTAAGAGTTCACCACAGGCTGCAAACTTAAAACAAGAGGTTCAACCTAATGCAATTACACACGTAGCTTACAAAAATATGGCTTTTAATTAAAGTCTTCAGAGGTAAAGTACTGCTATATGCAAGCATCACAGTAACAACTTTCATTAAATTGTGTAAAAATTAATGACTCCTTTCAGAAATAAAACCATTAACTCCACAGATACCCTTTTCAGTCCCGCCTAAGCAACAGAATTCCAAGTTTAGGCCCCTAAGAGTACAACTACTCTATAATTTTAATAAACAAAACCCAAACATCAAATATGGTTTCTGTTTTGAATGCTGGATTATTCAGACGTCAAATTTGAATCTGAGCAGAAACAAATTTAATTATCTTATCCTGCTCATTTGTTGACATTGGACTTTCCAAGATTAAGCCACACTGATTTCACTGGAACAGGATCAAAATATCAATTTCAGGTACATTGACAGAGTTAGATTCTGAGCTGTGCCCGAGGAGCACTCAAGGCAAGAGCAAAGCAGTTTAAACACTATTTCAGCTCTTCTGCTCTGGGTAGTGACTACTGTATTACTGTATTGATCCAGTGGAATAACATAAAGTATCAGATGAAAACAGTGTTTTTGAATACCTTTTGCTACCAATCTTGTTCCAAGAGGGATAGAAAGCTTCAGAAGAAGTACTGACTCATCAAGGTGAAGTTGCTTGTTTTCTGCACAAGATTTTCTTAAAATAAAATAATAACAAAACCTCCACCAAAACTCCCCATATCTTTAGTTATATCCCCTAATCAGAGGGGAAGTATAACCCAGAGCTTCAGGCTCTAAAACAATGGGATTTCTTCTCTAAGTGTGTATCATATCTACCCAGCACTGCTAGGAGGATCTAATCTTAAAATGACATTTTTCTTTGCTGAATCTACCTTCTTATTCTGAAGAATAATGTGATGCTGCACAATCCTTCACATTATACTGTCAGGGATGCACAACGTGAGATGAGTATTATGATCCACTCTCTTGAGGTGTTAAAGAGAAGGGCATAAATATTATAGAGCTTGTCTTGATTCTAAAAGAGAAAAAAAGAGTTTATAGAGTTTCTGAATTCAATAGATGGCAAAGACATACGGAAACTGCATGACATTCCTGTGAGCTGGTAGTTTCCTCTTCGTTTATGGTAGATGTTTTTCATTCCTTTGACCAAAGCAGGAGAGAAGCCTCTGCCTTTTATTCAGCCTCCCACACAAATGTTTCAAACTTTTTTTTCCTGATGATTCCAAAAAACGATATAAAGCCCATAAAATACAACACCACCAAAACATGAATCGGTGCCAAGGCATCTCCAAACCAAGTGAACACAAGCAATGCAGCGATGAAGCACTCGCACCTTCCAGATTTCGAGGGTTACAGGGAGGTAAAAAGCCAGATGGTGGCTGCAGCCTGGTCTCCGTGCTGACAGAGGACACCAACAGTCCTGGGAATGAGGAAACCTTCAGAGGTTTGAATGAGTCAGAGGTTTGCATGATCGATATGAAGGATTGAACGGTTCTGGTCCTATGTGTGCATTTTTATGAGTTTGTCCCAAAAAAGAGTTACTGCTGACGGTGCACCCACCATCAACTGCTGAACAGGGGGCATAGGTGATCCCAAGGAATGAGAGCAGAGACCTCAGAATAGACATTTGTGAAAGATCAGCAGCTAAGAGACAATGGAGACCCTGTTTTTCCTATCCCTAACACTACATTTGGGCCAGACCATAGCACTCCAGTCAAATTCCTGTGGGAATTTTCTGGAGAAATTCAGCCTCCAAATCTCTTTTACTGTTATGCATAAAACAAAGAACATTGTTTTTTGTGGAACGTATCAACTTGCTTAAAACAATACAAACAAATGAAAACATAGGCTGGCCTCCTCCTTTTAGCAAGCTTTCGGCCCAAATCATTCATCCAACAAAATTCTTCCAACAAAGAGGAATCTGACACTCAATCCACTGGCAGCAGCATGGAGAGCTGAATTAAACAGGGAAACTCAGCTCCTGGCAATAGAGATGTTCCTTTCCTGGGCAGTATCAGACACCCAGATCCACATGCTATAAGGGAGGCTAAGTGTTACAGGCGAGATGCTACACAGGGAACCATCCCTTTGGTTTTTTTCAGGATAATTCTGATAGGAAAGATGGAAGGAGCAAACATTAAAGAGGAATCAAGATACTAAAAATGTTTATAGCACTGAACTCTATCAAACAGATTTCGGTAGATAAATTCCTGCCATCAAATGGGTTGGTTATCTGAAGGCACGTATACAAAGGCCACAGTGATCAGACACTGGGATTATTTATAACCAGGAGGCATAGCATGTTCTCCAAGAAATCAAGTGCATCCTGTGCACTCAAACCAGGACCTTTAGGCACCTTCTCCTTCCAGGTGCTGGGCGAGAACCCACCTGATCCAAGGTAAGACTCCAGTCCTCATTTACATGAGGTATAAAAGATTATCTCTAATCTATCAGGAAAGATCCAGAGAGAAGTACCAGTGATACCAGCACACTTAAAACACTGCCAGGAGCAGAGACCACAGATCCCTGGCAAGCTACCAGCACCGACGGCTGCATCATCAGGGTGGGAGAGTGCCAAGGGGTGAACCTGTCTGCACGGCTGGTTAGTCACCGTTCCCGTCAATGCACAACGTGTTGCTAGGCTGCTTGTGCAAGAGGCAAGTCTCCCTTGCAGACCTTTCACACGGTGCAAACTCACAGCTTTCACACCAGCTCTAACCAAGGCCCCATGAAGCCCAAAGGATCTTATAGCAGGATGGATCCGATGATGATATGCTCTCCTTTTCCAGCAGTGAGTTTGCACAATGAGTTTGTATTCAGCTATGCCATTCCCAGAAGGAGCTCCCTTAATTTCAATTATCTTTTTGGCTGTTAAGACGTTAGTTTACCAGATAATTTTCCAATTCAGTGACAGATGTTCCCACCTTTCTTCATTAACGCAATGTTACCCTAAAGCTTGCACATGGATGAACCCAGTGGCTGACAGCATTTAGATCAAGAATCTTTATCCTTACTCATCTCTTACTCAGAAGAGACCTGATTGATTTCCATCTGGTGACTTACAGAGTAATTTACTATACTCAGATCGCCTAGGATGGTATATTCTGTCTATTTATATCCTGGCAGAGGAGAAATAAATACAGGCAGATGACATGGGAAAGTGCCCTGAACCAAGCAGAAAGCTTTTGTGTTAGCAGTTTTATTGTATCTGTTCCACAGAATGCATTAATATTGGGAAGAAAATGTAAAATAGAAGCGAGAAGAAATGAAAGCAATTTGTATCTTCATGGACGAACTATAAACTACATTTCTAGGACAGTTCTAGCTTTAAAGAACAAACAACAAAAAAAAAACAACAACACACTAACTCAAATTCCTAACTGGTTTCTATTACATTCAGCAGTTAAGAATTGATGATGGCGGCTGAATTTTATCCCTAGACAGAATAAAGCATGACCCAGCTGCATTACATAGTTTATTTTTCCTGCCTGTGTGCACACAACATGCACTTTATGTAATGAAGGATAATTATGTCAGTACATAATTAGAGATTAAAAAAAAACAGTGACTGAGATGTTTGCACTGGGATCAGTATGACAATTCTTCTAGAGAGATACAGATCTACTTGCCATGTAGTCTAGATATGGACCTAGGATCAAGAAATTATTTCTGTCACTGGACTGTCACACAAACTGGACAGTATTTAACTTTTCTTTGTCCCATTTCCCACATGTAAATGAAAGATGATTTTCTAAAGAAGATACCTTTCTGCAAGGGACCTATGACAAACTCAGGCAGTTTATGCATTATTTAAAGGTTCCTGCCAAAAGGCACTGTAGCACAGCTTATAGGGCAGTGCTAAGTTGGAAGACATGAAAAAAAGAATTTAAAGGGACTCTATAAATTCACTAACAAATTAACAAATAACGATTTGAATACTGTAAACTCCAGGGATATGCAGCAAACATGAGTAAAACATCATCAGAAAAGGCCTGCTGGAATCAAATGTATTGAAACATTTCCCATTCTATCCTGTGCTTGGATATGGAAGCTTTCGTTCTTACAGGAATGAACGCCCGTCACCTAATAGATTTAGAATATGATCATACAAAACACACCTAAACTAAAGGTAAGGAACAATCCTTACTCAGTGAGAAGTTTCCTTGCTCCAGCTATTTTTGAAGGTTAGAGAAGACCATTACACCATTTTGTAGACCCAATATACCTGCTTGCTAAGAAACAGACCATGAAAAGGTTCAAGTTCTGGTCTGATGATCCTGTACTGTTAATAACTTGAAACTGTAGGAGCAGCAGAGGCAGCCTTGCTCCCACCCCGATGCTGACAGAACAGGAGGGAAGGGGCACTAGAATGGGCACCGCGTGTGTATTTGTTAGGGCCAGTCCTTGACATAGCACTTGCTGTGCTGTGAACTGCGACACAAACTCTGATTTAGAGAGGCCCTAATTTAGAGGCACAGAGGAAGAGGGATTAGGGCTGCCAGAGGGGAAAAGCCCTAGAGAGAGTCAGAGCTGGGAGCAGTTCTCCCTAAGGACAACCCAGCATCATCCTTGGGAGGCGGCGGGGGGGAAGGCAGCAGCCAGGCCGAGCAGGACAGACTCGCGCCAACTTGCTAGGGAGCCGACTTGGCCACGGCAGCCCAAGCGCCCGGCTCTGCACGAGCACACAGGCGTCGTTTGGAGCCCTCCGATGTGCACAACGCAATGGAGAAGTCCTTCTAAAGGCCATTCACATCATGCTACAACAAGGAGAAAGGCCTCGTCTCAGACTTTCAGCTGGCGAAGCAAGAAATCGCCCATTCCCTGTTCCTTGGGTCAGGACGGCAGCACAGGCCACGTGCTCAGACCCACGCGCTTGGACACGGCCATCGGAACGGCCATGCAGCCGCCTTCTGCCGGCGAGGCCCGCACGGCCGGGCGCGTTCCGGGGCTTAGGGAATTTACAGAGTCCCCCTAAATCCTTTTTTGCACCCTGGCTGCTCCGAGAGCCGCACGGCCAGAGCCAGGAACATCGTCCCCGCAGGAGCGGCCATCGCAGAGGGTTCCTCCCCACGCAGCTCGAGTTGCTTTTCCCCAAACCACACAAGGTATCGAAACCAGCGGCCGCGGTGACAGCCCAGGAGGTGTCCGTTATTCTGCCCCGCTGTTTCATCTGACAGAGGCTCTTGGGTGTTGCTGTGGAAATGCCAAATATTAAGAGTTCATTATGTTCCTGTTTGCAAAACAAGTCTTAATCGCTCTCCCTCCTAGGCAATTACCCTGGAAGGCAAATTTGGGAAAAATTAGCAGCTAAAAAGAATGAAAAAAATCTTTTCTTTTGCTATGCTGAAGGAAAAAAGCTTGAGTGCAGATTTCCATAGTCAGCCCAAACGCCTGCTAACCCTCTGCATCCCTGAGGGGGTCACTTTTCTACTTTTCTGAAGTCAAAATTGTTTTTACTTCCTAAACCCTTTTATAACCATAGTTGTATTAAAAAGTCATGTTTTTCCACCCCGATCAAATCCGGGCACACAGTCCCTTGGTCTGAACGGGTCGATGCCCCTCACTCGGACCCCTTGGCTCCCACCGGTACAAATCCCACGGCGGAGGGGAAAGCGGGAAGCGCCGTCCATGCCACCAGGTTCCTGAGCACCAGAGCCCATTGCCCCCTCTTCACCCAAGGGCACGGGGCGTCCGTCCATCCCGGTCCATCCATCCCAACCACACACGGCTGCACATTATCTTTCACTGCGTACCGCACGGTCTCTTTCAAATAGAGATTTAATTAGCATTAATCTAGAAAGTAATTAGTCTTTCAGGCAGTAAAGACAAGAAACTAGTTAGCGTTAAGGACCCAGCTTCCATAATTAAAGTCAAACCCTTTATGCCTCAAGAAGTATAGTTTTTATGACAGTTGTTGCACTAAGAGACTAATCTTATCAGAACACTTCCTTGACCCAGAGCAATTTCCTTTTCCCATGTTTCCCTCCACGAGGAGGGTAGTAACTCCTTTAATCCAGAGAATTGATGGTTAACACGTCAGCACCAGGTGCTCTGTGCACCGCTCGGCACCTGATGCGCAGGCCGGTCCCAGAGCGCCTAGACAGGGTCTCACACGGCCACGCCACCCATCTTCCTCCTCAAATATCTTCCAGTTTCACCTAAAGCAGAGCATTTACCGCCCGGTTAGCCCCCTCAGCACCCCACACGCTACAGTGGCCTTTGGCCGGCCTGCCCGCGGTGCCGCCGCGTTACCTGGCCAGGACATGTTGCTGAAGGCTGCCTGGGTGCCGCTCCGTCCCCGTTCCTCGAGGCGCCGGCCCTAGCTGCGCTGCCGGCCGGGCCCGCGCACGGGGC
>JAWLRI010000217.1:2521002-2540803 GCA_034781795.1 Crypturellus tataupa | reverse complement strand
GTCCGTCCCGCGGCCTCAGGGCGCCGCGGCAGCCGTGGAACGCGACCGTTGGGCTGCCGCACGCGACGCCGCCGCGGAGGGGACGCGGCCCGCGCCACCTCGGTTCCACGAGCCGTGCAGGGGCAGCCAAGGACCCAGGCGGCCCGTGAGGGGCTTGGCCATGGTAGGCACCATCTCCCTGCGCATCCGCTGAGTCCATGTCCAAGGGGAACCCGCTGTAGGGACCAGCCCCGGCACCACCAAGGATGTGCCCAAGCCCCCAGGCTCTGCTCAAGGCTGGGTTTAACGACAGACAATCCGACCTAATGACAGTGATTTCCAGGGCACTTGGCCTTGGGGCATCCCTGGATGAGCTCTTCTCAGCCTGCTTTCTCCCTTAAATACACACGGGCATTCTGCATTTCTTCTCATTGTCACTAGTCCCTGAAGTAGCCAGGGGAAACAGACCACATTTGAAGGGGGGTTACAGCTGAATCACTGTAAAAAAAAAAAAAAAAGCCCAAGATAACAAGAACATCGAGTTTATATCTCAGCCCTCTGCAGTCTCAGATATATCACTTATCTCCTCGGTGCCTCGGGTTTTCAATGCAGAAAACAGAAACACTCGTACCACATAGCCTGCCTTAGTCTGGTTAATCTGTGAGGCATCTTTTATTACACAAACCAGCTAAAATTGTCTCAACTAGATGAATATTTTCATGTGAAATGCAAAGTATTAACATGTGAAAAGACTTTGCCACACATTTAAACCTAAGCACATTGGAAAGCAATAGATTGACCTAAAGGTTTAATGATGGGTAAAGTCTAAAGACACTGGAAATTAATGGGTTAAGCGTGATTGAAATTGATATAATTAAATAAATTACATACAACTGAAAGACATTCTTTTCCTTCTCACGGAGAAGTAGGTTGGGTGTACGTGAAATAACAGCATTTAAAATCTTGATAAAACCATTTCTTCCCAGAAAGTATAACTCATCCACTAGTCATATCAGGAATACCTGTTTTAGAAAGCTTTTCAATGTCGTTTTTCATCCAGGTTTATAGTTTGGTTTTATGATTTCATTAGAAAGATACAGAAGCCAGTTGTAAATCTACTCAGTGGAGGAAAAGGAGAAGAAAAGGCTTATGACTCCAAGCAGCTCCATTTGGTGCTTCAATGTGATCATAAACTTGCCATATATTGATCAGGGCATTAAGATCCTGAGCTAAGCCATTAAGTAGGAGTATCTAAAGACAAACACACTTAAAAATAAATATTTTCTGGCGGAAATACCCATTGTTTACATCTTTCACACTTCTTCAAAGCAAGGGAGCGCTCTGTTTGCTGTAACAAAACAGCCCATTATCCCTCATTGCAGGGAATGTCCTGGTAGCTCCCTGCTCAGTTCCCTCCCAGGCTGTCCGGGCCAGGGACAGGCTCAATCCTCCACCATCCCTTCGGGTCCGTAATGCAAAGGCCTCACAAAAGGGTCTCTTCCCCACATGAGTATGATGCTCTACCTTGGTCCCCACGAGTCCCGCTACCCGGGAGGTACCCGCTCCCACCTTGAATCCAGCCCGGGGCCGATATCAAGTTGCCAAAGAGAAGCAAAAGCCTTGCTCTGCATTTGCTCCTCACAGGATCCTTCCCAGCAAAACCCTCCCAGATCCACCTCAGCCAAGCACAAGGGTTACCAGAGGCGAGAACAGTGATGCGGGAGGCTGTTGCAAAGCTTGTTTTGACCAGAGGCAGAGTCAAGCCTCCTCAAAGCCATCTCTGTGGAGGCTCCTGCAGAGAGAACGGTTCCTTGTTTTGGCCAGGGGCAATGGCACCAGTGCAGATATTCAGGGTGCATAAGGACAAGTAGTCTGCACCACAGCACATTTGTACCTGGAGAGTCACCAGTGGGGACATGGACCCCTCTGAGATGTTAACAGGAGCTGGGAAGGAGCAGAGCTGGTGGTTAGGTAGATGCTTACAGTAGTACTGCAGCAAGGATGCTGAGAGCCAAATCAAATGCCACCAGCAAAACACCAGTACCCGGTACTGTGTGCAGGTCCCTTCTGCTACCTTAGCTTTCTGACCAGAGGAATTAAAATCAGGAAACATTAGCAGTCAGAAGAGGGAGGACACTGACCTGTGTGATGCAGCGAAGGGGACATCATCCCCCCAGAGTCGGAAGTGAAGCACAGACCAGCTTCCAGGCAGCTACAAACAGCTCCTGTCCTGCCTGGGTTTGCAGGGCTAACGCAGCAAGGAAAGGCTCTCCGCTCCAAGGGGGCTCTCAGCTGCGAGGTGACCCTTTGTGCATCCCTGAAGGGAGCTGGTTGGCCTAAAGCTCTTGGAGCAAGAGGAGGGGAGCCCCGTGAAGGACACCTACTTAACAGCTCGCATTCCTGGCCTTTGACAGCTTTTCCTTATCTTGGGATCTCAATGGGGAAAACAACCAACCATTTGCACTGCAAGCAGGTTGGTGGATGGAGAAATGCCTCCCAGGTGCACCAGTTCCTGCGGCTGGGGCCAATTCTTAATTACTATATCAGGCACCTCACTATCTATGTGTATATATATATATATGTATTTATACATTTTAAAGCTTCACACTCTGGAAAGGGATTTTGGAAGAGGTGGGATCTCCAGGATGAAAGCCCCAGTTACCAGGGGTTCCTGTGCTCGCCTGGGGCCAGGGAGTTGCTCTCTGGATGAGACATTTCTCAGGCCAGGTTCTAAACAAAAGACCCAGTCCTATAACAAAACTCTCAGCATTTCTTTGGGGTTTTCATACCATATTTGCTGGCCTTTCCCCAGAAGCACTCCTGGGTGGAATGGAATCTGCTTAGAAGTGATTTTCTACTGCAGTTTGAAGTAAGCGGTAGAGTAAATGAGGGGCTCTTTGCTAAGAGGAGTATTTAATATAAAGACATTAATTACAACATGAGCAGGACATGCACAAGCTACCTCTGCAGTGAGCATAACCATTTCCCAGCCCTATATTATTAAACCCGAGCAGGCTCCAAAGCAGAAGGAGGTTTCCCCGGGCGCAGGGGCCGCGGTGCCCGCAGTGCTGCGCAGGGTGAGCCCGCGAGGCCCCTCGCGCCGCCTCACGGCGCTCACAAAACCCCACATGATCAGAGAGGGTGGTTAAACTACCTCGCTCAGCTAGGGTTTGGAAAGGTTCATCTTATTTTTAAGCCACATGACCGCTTGGTTGGGCCATTTTGTAACGCAGGTTTTATTTTTCCTGCAAAACCCCTTTCTCCGATTGCCGCAGCGCAGCATCCCACAATCCCGGGGAACTTGCTCCAAACATTCCTCAGATGGTGCAGCCGCCTGACGGAGAAACACCCTCGTCCTCTTTCCAAGAGAAACAAGAAGATGGAGCGATTCCCATCTCGGGAAACCAGCTCCTGGGATCCAGAGACGGGAGCCGGGTTTCGCCCCCAGCACCGGCTGCCCGACTGCTGGGGCCGTCCTGGGGCGCCCGCACTGGCAAGAAACACAAACAAATAGAAAAACAGGAAAGGAAGAAGCACCATTTTCCACACGGAATTCCTCCTGGCCTCACAGAGACTATGTAGTATAGTAAACATAGAATAAAATACATTCTAGACTATATTATAGTAAATATAGACTATATAGCATAGTAAATAGTAGGTTATGTATGTGTATTTAAATAACCTTTAGTACCGGTTCTGAAACTGGTTTGTAGATCTGGATTTATCTTTGCCGCATTTCTGTACTTAGTCCTGTACTATTTCTGACTCCGGAAGTTTTCTTTATTTTTGTGCGTATGAAAGAAATCCCTTCCTAAAAACATTCTCCAAGTTAAGACTATTTTAGTATTTAATGATCTTTTAGTATAAATTGAATTTCCTCCCTTAAAACAGCAGGTAGAATTTAAATGTATAATTTCTACTCCGGGCAAATGTTTCCTGTGAAATTTTTCCAAGGCATAAAGTGTAGTTACTGCTAAAATCACATTTAATTATTCATTCTGTTCCTTTGAAGTGCCGGGGGTGATGGAGCGATGAGCCACCCATTGCTAGGCAGAATTTCTTTTGGAACAAGCATTATTTGTTGGAATTTCTAAATACATTTTGGGTCACCTTCAACATGCAATAAGGCAAACACGGTCAGCGTGTGGAGCCCTGCAGGGGCACGGCTGGTCGCTAGGTTATTCAGCTGGGGAAATGAGAAAATTGTTTTAGCCTAAAGTTACTAGAAATTATTTAAAAATAACAGGAGAAATATTATTTTCATAAGCAATACTTGCCTCAGGGGCAGACACTATCTGCAGTTATTACTTCCTCTTATAATCCAGCAGATAACTTGTTGTGCGCTTGGCTGCGTGCCCGCTCCGGGTGCTTGATAGCATCGTGGGAGATTTCATTCTCTCCCGCGTTCCCTTTTCCCCGTCCCCTCGCCGCCGGACAACTGGGCATGTTTTCCAACAGGATTTCCAACAGATTTTCCAGAGCCGCCTGCACAGGACGCGGCCGCTTCCAGCCTCCGAAGCGGCTCCCGGCAAGCGCTGCAGGTCTCGGCTTTGCTTCGCACCGGCACCGCTGCCCGGGGCCGCGGGACAGGGATGGGACAGGCCCGGCAGGCAGGGGACAGTGGTGGCAGCGGTGGCGGCAGGTGGCAGCAGCGGGCAAGGAGGGACAGCGGGTGCAGCGGGTGCAGCGAGGGGACAAATGTCACCGTTCAGAACAAATGTCAAGTTTGCAATTCAGAATCCAAACACCCTGCAGTACTTGTAAGGAATGTAATATCCTAAGTCTCTTACAAAGCTCATTCTTAGGCATAACGGGAAGGTGTATGTGCTAGGAAGTATAGGAACTAGGCAGGTGTTTTGTACATGATGTATAAATGTATGCAGAAAGGGACACGGGGACATGCATGACATGGGGACACCCGTTGAGGTTTGTTTTGGACAGCAATCCTGATCAGTTCTTGCAGAAGGGCTATGCCCAAAGGATGATGTGTTGAGAAAACATCAGAGAAAACATCAGAAAACCTCAGAGCAGGATTTCCCTGTTGAATAACAGCCTCGTAGCACAGACTAGGCAGCATCTTGAACACAGAAACCACCAGGGTAGAAACGACCATCTGCCCCCTTCGTGACGTCCTGTTGCATGAGGGGCTTTCTCTCTCACCGCGGCTAAGGAGGCTGCTCCGAGCACAGGGATGCACAGGCGCCGAGCACTGTGTTGGACAGGTGGAACAGCCCATAGGGGCAGACGGTGCTCCGGACGGCAGGCAGCTGGGTTCTCAGGGTGTGCAGAGGAAGCGCCTTTGCTGGGCAGAGGAAGACTGACCCACACAAGCATGACACAAAGCTCAGCCACGTCTTCCACCTTGGAACAGGGAGGATGGGCAAAAGCAGCAGAGCTCCATGCGCACAGGGCAGAGAGCGCACGGCACGGCCCCGCATCCTGTTGCCCATCAGGACACGCGTGTGTGGACCAGGAGCAAGGCAGCGCCACAAGCCTGAGCAGTGCAGCTCTCATTGCTCCATCAGGGAGGACCCGTGTGCTCCGTGTGTCGAGGGCATGACGGGGATGGTTCCCTCCTCCTGCTCGGGTTCAGCATGGAGCCCTCGCGCCCAAAGCAACCCTGATCACCCGAGCTGCATCTGTCCCGCAGCTCCCGTCTGGAAAAGTCAAGGGACCCGTTGCTGCCTGAGGTCACGCATCCATTCTGGCACCTGAGCACTCTCCTGGATCATCACTTTCCTTAGGGACATTCGGCTTCAGACGTAGAGCAGTGACCACAGCCCTTCCAGGTTTTTAAGTGAGTATGTGCAAATGTCACTCATTACAATCACTCTTTGCTCCTGCCAGTCTCATGAAGGGGAGGGGTGCACAAATATATACCAATATGTACCTACTGCTACGGCTGAGGCCTCTTCATCCTTAACAGCGGGCGGCCCCCAGTTTTCTTGTCTTACCAAGCAAAGGGAATTTATGGTTTGTTGCACCTTCTCAGCCTCCTGTGGCTCAAGTTCACAACACCAGCAAATACACCATGATCTGAATCGCTTTCTTTCTGTACAGTGTGTGTGCACCAGCTGGGGCTTGCAGTGTTTCCTTCCTTGGGTCCCTAATGGCCACCTCTTTGAGTGCCCACGGAGAGCCCAACTCTCGTGTTTCTATCCATCCAGAATGCTCCTCAGTAGATTTAAGAATAATGGGGAAAAAATAAGCTGCCGCAATAATTATTTCTTATAATTATAATTACAATTATTCTACCAGTGTGCTCAGGAGGATGAGCTGAGCTGGTGCACAATAGATGGTCTATTATTATTCAAATTAAGCACACTCAGTTACTGCCAATAAAGCACATCACGCAGCAGCACGGGCTTCTTGGTAAGCATCAGCACAGTGTGAGCATTAAAAACATACAGTGGCCCAAGTCTGCTCGGGAGTTACAGCAACATCCCTCAGAGCATCCCTCCCTGGGTCCTGCTGGAGCCTTTCAGTCACTGCTGCTGATCCCGATCAACTCAGTGCTGCAAACAGCCTCTACGCATGAGGGTTTTTACTGGCAGAATATGAGCAGAGAGTTTGTATCTATCACACCATGTCTGCAGTTGTCACTAAAGTTCAGAACAATTTTTAAATAGATCAAGTAATCCTTGAACATCGTGTTTCAAATCAGGGCTTCCTGTTCAGGAGGTTTTATTTATAGATGTAGATACAGACGCGGAGAGGTAGATGCAGACGCGCACATGAGCTGGCACCACGGAGGGGTGGCTTCTCATGAGGCCCTCGGCCCATTGGGCTCTTTTGGTATTTGTGACCTGAAGGTCTTGCCAGAGTGCCCAAAGCCAGAGACTGCTGTGCTGCACCCAGACAGAAGGTGACAGACGCTCTATAATCAAATTATAAAATGAGTCAAGTCATTTGATATTTGAAAGAAAGTGTCTCCCAAAGCTCATCACTTATTAAAACCTGAAATCAAGAGCTGAATATTTATAGCATATTTTTGTTCTTTTTTCTTGAGCTCTCTAGGCAGGCATTTTGTTCATCTGGCCTAAAAATTAGATCTTTTTCTTTTTTTTTTTCCCCAGAAGCACCAAGTCTGAAATGCTTTCCCAGCTTTATTTCCTTTTGGAATAAACTAAGAGTTTTACCCTCTCCTGTGACTGTTTTTCTCCAGCTAAATAGTGTTTTGTCTTTGTTAACTTTGGGGTTCTCTCGCGCGGGACAATATTCTGTGCTGCTCGCAGTGCATGCAGAAGGGATGCTCAGTACATCCCAGTCCCAGGGCTGCTACACACGAAACCAGGATTCCCAGTCCCAAACACATGGGCATGTATTGCCCAAGGGCTCTGTCTGCAGAGTGGGTGAGTACCCAAGGGGTCCTACAGGATTTTGCTGCAGTTATAAAGCGCTTTGACCAGAAGTGTGTTAAGGCATAATGCTGTGACGGGAGTTTTAGCTGTGCCGTTTCAGCAGGTGTGCTGGAATCCAGGTGTTTGACCCGGTTCGCTTCTAACTCCGCAGGGAATCTGCACTCTCAAGTCTGGCACATTCAGGGGATCAGGTTTGCTCAAGGGCTCTCAACATTTGCCAAGTTTTCTTCCAGATTTCAGCTGTGTCAGGTGCATAAAGCCCATAAAATCTCCTGAGCTTCAGAACAAGCCGTGGGAATTTAGCGCTTTTAGGCGGTCGGTGTCTAGGCCACTGGCTGGACTCCAAACTGCTCGGTTTGGTTGGTTACACATGGTCCCAGAAGGAGGTGAAAACTTTCAGATATTGTATTGGCTAAAGCACAACCCAAACATCATAGTGGGGTCCCAGTTGTCTTGAACTGCAATGGTAATTTAGAAATAAGGCAATTTAGAAAAGGTAATTTAGAAATAAGCACCTACATTTGCCCTACAAAAAAAAAAACTTATTTGTTTAAAAATTTTGAAGGAGTTTTCTCTCAAATCACACAGAACAACGTCTGTTGCAATGACAGATCATCTGTGGGCACACCTGGGCTTACTACTAAATTCTGCTCCTTGTTCCAACTTAGCTCATGAGTAGTCCCATAAAAACCAACTGAACTTAGATATGATAGACACAAAAGAAAAACCTTTTTTTTTGTCTTTGTGCTACCTTAAGATTTGAAGTTTAGCAATTCATCTCCCAACTGAGCTTCAGAGCACCCTCACTTCAAAGGCAGGACAGTATTTTTTCCCACCCTTTCCAGTGCTAACTTGGGAATTGAGCAAGCTACGTTGGATCTGCAGACCTTATGTTCGCACTCAGAATTAGTGATCGGATACCTCCTTTGAACAAAATGAACTGCCCGCTATTTTTTAAAACATGCTTTTAAACCCTAAGCACAGGAAGGTTTACATAGTGCTCATTCTCCTGAGAAGCAAGAACTCGTACTCGGTGGTGTGTCCCAACCAAACAGCAGGATGCAAATCTGAAACGGTGACACAAAAGTGCACCCACTGCCCGCGGTGCTGGTGGCCACGAGGGTACAGAGGTGCCTGCGAAGGAGCCAGTTCGTGCCCAGGCATCCAGCCCTGCTAACGCGCTCTGCCTCTCTATGCCCAGTGTGCCCTTTTTCTGTCCATATTCTCCTTCTCTGGGGCATTGCTGGGATGTTTCCGTGTTGCTTCTTTAACAAAACGGGCACCAAGCAGGGTGTCGCACTGTGTGGCCGGGCACACGCTGCGAGCGGCACCCGCCACGCTGGCTTCTGCCCGCGACAGGCCCTGCGCTCGAGGGACTTTGGCTGCGGCACAGGCAGCTCTTGCAAAACTTCTTGCGGTGTTTGGGAGGGTTCAAAGTGCTTTTTGGGCAGGCTGGGCTGTGCCGACGCAGACTGGCTGGAGCTGTGCAGCGCTGCCCTCCCCGCGCATGCAGCAGGCACACGAGTCCAGCCCACACAAGATTTCTTCTTACACCCAATGCCCACGTCTGGGCACCGTCCTGCCTGTTATGCGCGTGCTTCAGTTCTGCGTGCTGGCTCCTTTCTGCGTTTCCAAAGCAGACGCAATCCCTCCTGCAATCCCGCCTGATTGACAAACGCGTGGAGTGACCGCTGTAGTAGCCTCGTACAAACAGATTACACAGACACACACATCCCGGGGCGCCTTCAAAGGGGAAGAACTGCATAAAGACTCCATTGAGGAGCTCCCATTCACCGCGCGAACAAAGCGCCGCTGTGAAGCTGCCTCGCGTTCCCAGAGTTACTACGGCGCGGACAAGGGAATGGGCTGCATGCCGGGACCCTCTCAAACAGAAAGGGCAAAAGAGACACAACCTCTTCCCTCCTAGTGTAAAAACAAGATTCAAAAGACAAGCAGAGAAGCTTTAATAAAGCTGGTGTGTTAAAGGAGAGGGGAAGGACCAGAGGAAACTCAGTAAGATCTCCTCTTCGCAGCTCCACTTCATATGGGCTGCTCCTCAGCCCACTTCCTGCAGATTTACTGAGATTTAGTAGCACCTAGTTCTGTGCCCCGTCCTGGAGCTGTGCAGTGCGTGAGGTTTCAGACACACACAGAAACTGCAGACACAGAAACATGGCCCATCCTTACAAGAAGCAGTGGCAGGAGCGCTGGCTGCGCGGCCTCCGCTCTGCTTCACAGCGGTTCATGAACTTCAGTGCAAACATAAAAAAAATGTTGTTTTCTTACGTAAGCGGAAGGATAAAACCATGTCTGGAGCCGAGTGGGCTGGACTTCAGGAAGCAGCAATAGGAAAAGGGATCAGCCATGATGCCAAAGGTGGCATAGGGATATCCCGCAGGAGATACGGGACGCTGCTGTTGATCGAGCTCGAGCCACCTCACCGCAATCCACGGTCGCTCAGAAGCACCAGTGCTCCCTGACAGGCAAATGAGACATGTGGGTCTGACCTCTCAGCTGAAGCTCTGAGAAGGATAATGAATTAATATTATATCTGCAAGGACTGCAGTACTTCTGTATAACCACAATATCTACAGAGGCCAGGACTCGATCCTGAGGCAAACACACCTGGAGTTTGGTAGTATTTTCTCCCTGTTGTTGAAGCACTAGTTGCTGACTTGGTCTATTTTTACCTGCTTAAATAATAATTTAAAATCAGAAGACATCATTTTGAAAATCTTCTTAGGGCATAACATAGAATTTTAACCACAGAGTTTAATACGAGACAGTGTAAAGTGCCCAGAAAAGCAGAGTACTCATTCACGCACTTCAGAATAAAGTATTTTTACCACTAAAAAGATCACTTGCTAATGGCCTATTCAGCAAGAGGCAAGCGAGTGGCCTGCTACACCCTTCCTGCAACCCAGGCAATTATATAACATAGGTCGCTGAGGCTCGGCTGTTACACAGCCTCCTCCATTCAGACACTTCAGATCACTTTACAACCGGTCAGAGAGTATCCTGCACAAGAGCCCTACTGATAAAGCACACGCTCTAATCAGGGGTCAGAATCAGAGGCTGAGGCACAGAGACTCGGTCAGGGCCATGCTTGGGGGTCAAGAGTAAACCCTGTCACCCTCCCTCTCCTTATCTACTGGCAGGTAGTGTGTACAGCTTCCTCCACTCACATCTCCAGTACAGATGACCAGGGACATCTTTTTATTCCAGTTGGAAAGAACACGTATCAAGCATGAGTATGGGAATAGCATATTTTGATACAAATATATGTCATAGGAGACTGTGCTAGTAAGAGATCACAAACTTACAGCCCTGTGAATCCTGAAGCAACGCAAAGGACTTCCCTGAGTATTTACCTGGTCTTTACTTTACCACTTCTCAAGAGGAACATAACACTCCTTTAATAGCACACAATGATGCTGCATAGAAAGTGAGGAAATATCCAAGGTTGGGGCTGAGAAGATGAGAATGAGAAGGGATTTAAAAACAAAAATAGGGTCCAACAGGAGGCTCAATCTAGAACTGTATTTTATTTTCCCTGATTACCTGAAACATTCCTATGAAAACCTGATTTTGTGCTTAGCACAGAGCAGAGAGTTTCAACCACAAAGTTTTACACCAGTGTGAACTATCCAGGAGGGCAGAGTATCCACACTGACACTTCAGCAGAACAGCTGCTTCTGGAGCACCAAAGTGTCACTGCTGGTGGGCTCCACAAAATCAAGTTACTCAGAGTTTAGTTTACCAAGGACATTTGCTTTCTGGAGCTGCTCTGTATTTACCTCCCTGTTGGAGAAAGGATGCTAACCAGAACAGACCCTTGGTTCTACCTACTAATGCAGTTTTTATAGTGGGAACGTAAGGAATTCGTAAGCCAGGAAAGTATCCAGCCCACTGTGTCCACTAGCTAGTAATGACTCCATTAATTTGTTTAATCCTTTTCTTCTCTCTACACAGAGTGATTCTTAATTGTTTTAGCCTTCTTCTCAGAAGGCCTCGGCAGTTGCTGGGGGAAGGCCCAGCGCTCTGAAGCAGTGGGGTCGCTTCTGCTTTAGGTGTTTGTTCCTTAATCTGTGCTGTCAGTGGCTATCCAATAGGGAATCATTCTCTGAAAACTGCGTGTACACCGTGTAAAGAAAGACACGGGATTTAAGGATCAAAGGAGGGCCGGCTGTCATCCCTGACAGACTTGAGCTTAAGGAGTCATCAACTTCACTCAACAGCTCAAGGGAGGATTCAGAGGAGCCCAAGTAGAAATGGAAGTTCCTTCTTGCCAATTTCTCCCAAGTTTTAGCCCTTCTATTAAAAACACCCCATGTGAAAATTACTGCAGAAAAATTAACTGAAGTACTACAGAGGAAAAACAAAAGTCACTTTGTTCCTCCTTCTTTCCTTCTGTCTTCCTTCCTTTTTCTTTTGTTACTCTTTCCAAACACTGTTGATATAACACCTTCCTCTTTCTGATAAACAACCTCTTTAAAAGAAAGCTGGAAGAGGGGAAGAAACTGCGAACAGCCAGAGTCTTCCCCCTTCTACTTACTACCCAGTGACAAGAGCCTGCAGTTCAAAGGGCCAATGAAGGCTGAAGTGCTGCGGAGGGGCAGACATGCCCAATAAATTCTCCCCTTCTATGGGAGTATCATGTAAATGTGGATTTTCTGCTCCGTTTTTAACTCTCTAGTAAATGTAATTAGTGGTAGAAATTTAAGAAATGAAGTTCTAAAGTATTTTGACACTGAAGTCCTGTCTGTCAAGGCTGTAGTTTCTTGACCAAAAACTTAAGAGCAGCATATTTATTTCATCTTCATTTCTATGCAGAGAAGCCTCCAGAATTTATATGCTATCTAAAAGAAAAATATTATTCATTGAAATACATCCAGATCCATGCAGTAACTCACCTATGATTATTTCACCTGTGAAATAATTGGCACCTATGATTATTTCATTACAATGCTGAATTATTAAGCTGCAAACATTAGAAGTATTATATATGAGAAAAAGTCAAGTGATAATCTAAGTGTCAGCACATCTTTACACTTACATCTAAGTGTAAAGCAGCTACATGAATTTATATTTGCAGTATTAAAGCTCTCAGTAAGAAAGAAAAAAACAACTGTACATTTCTTGCCTCCCCAACTCTAATTATCAATTATCAGGCTTTTTAGAGAAACATCAATATTTAGAGCAGATTAAGTATCTGATTTTTCAAAATGCTCAATATCTATATACTGAAAAATGTCTCCCTCTCCTCCATTCCTACTGCAAACGTATCTAGAGCTGCCAACCATGGCACATTATGAGTCAAGACACTAAGTCAGCTCTGGGGAGGGAAATTTCCTGCTTGCATGTGTTTCATGTCCTCTTTCCACTGACTTACAGCTAAGCATTTGTCACGCTGATATTTAGACAACAAAAATAAATACAAACACACCTCTTTTAAACAAAAGATATATGATGATGATTTTCACCTCAGTGAAGGAACCCTTATATAGAAAACATGAGGTGCCTTGTGGTCTAGAACGGTGTAGTTTTGGAGAAAAACTAGAGGAAAGAGCAGCGAAATGCAGATAATACTAAGACTTCCTGACTGGCAAAGAAATGTTTCAAACTGCTGGTCACATTGCTGGTTCTCTGCAATATTTTGGTTTAGAAACATCTGAAATCTAAAGTTAATTCACAAATATCTAACAAGATCAAACTAGTGCCTCTAAAAACACGTCAGGGGTATCTTCTGGATGGGTTTTACTACTCATAGAAAGCACTAAGCTACCCAACTTACCCCTACAGTGTTTCCTCCTGTTTCTTGTCAAAAAGAGAAATAAATTTAAGCTAGAAGGCTTTCTACAGAAGAAATGAATGTCTTAAAACACAAAATTCGGTTTTAGTTTCATGATCACCTTATATTGAACCCAGTCAGTTCTGCTACACGAAAGTGTCTACATCACCTGTGACCTACAGGCCAGAATAGGGAATTAATATTTTTCGAACAGCAAGATAAAAAACTACTTTTCAATCAGATCAGCTGCCTTATCTAGTTTGATACGTAGGTATACGTTTGCAAATGCTGGCATTGGGCTGGAAAGGGAGTCCTTCTGGTGGGTGCCCATACTTTGGTTAATCCTAGTTTTAGTGGACACTGCCTTCCTCTCTCAGTGGATGCTTTCTGCTGGAAACAGCAAAAAAAAAAAAAATCTGCCTGGAACCGTATGACTGGAACTAGAGCATTAAATCCTGAATAAAAAATAAGGAAATACAGATTAAAAAAAAAGAGTATGGGAGAAATAAAAAAGAGGAAACTTAACCCATTTCCATGTTTATTGGATTTGAGAATCTGTTTCTGTTGCACTCCCAGAAGTAAAACACAAGAAGAATTACAGAACATTTGTTGACAACTGACTACAGCTTTGGGGGCAAAAAAATATGCTCTGGAGTTCGTGTTCCAACAGACTCATAAATCTAAACTTGAATAGACCATAACCATTGTACTTCCAAGGCTCTAACAGGAGAGCACAGCAGGACATATTCTCACCATAGTGATTCAGAAAACTGTGCCATCCAAGTACATTTCCACTCTCTGCAATACTAATCTTTCCCCGTCCTTGCTTCTCAAAGGAAATTGATATATTCAGCCCTTGAAATAGCACTTGAAGCCTGAGTCCCAGCTACAGTACCACTTAAAGTCTTCTTGTACCTCTCTCTTAGCAGTAACATCCCTCTTATGCTGCAGAGAGTTACTGAAAAACGGGTCAGACTTGAAGGGAGTCTTCAGAGCTAGTCCAATGCAGGTCAACCGTTTCAGGCCCAAACTGCAGGGCCCAGCAGAGACTCTTAATATCTCCATGAAACGAACTCCAAAGTTTTTCTCGTGGTCTCTGAAGCGCTGCTGCCTTCAGCAGTGTGACTAACGCCCGTGCTTGGAGAGCGGAATCAGCCCACCCTGGTCCCTGCAGAAAGTGGTTTTAAGCCAAGTCATTGGATAGAAGTGTGGGGGCTGCCAGGCTCACGTACCCTTCTGCTATGCCTGCTATGTAGCTAGAGATGAGCATGGCAGATTATTCCAAATAAACCCAGAACTTGTCCATAATATTCCATTGTATTTCACTTTAAAGATTTATTTAACATTTCATGAGAAAAAAAATAGATCTTATACTATTTTCCTGTGGAAAGAAGATACTCCATTAAACACAGCATCAATAGGACATCATCCTCATTTTCTCTGAACCTAGCAAAAAGCAACTGCTCCCGAAGGCCACACTATGGCAACTCTGCAAACATTATTCACTGAAACCAGTGGGCTGGGGCTTAGCTCCTATGAACTGGAATGACTCTCGAGTTCCCCTGTTTACTGCCACATCCTGTTTACTCAGGACGACTGATAGGAAGCCCTTAAAAGACTGACACCACTGGGATCCCTGAAGGACAAATATTACTTCTGTATTTCTTATAGAAGAGAAATATCTCCTTTATATAGATGGAGAATTAAGCAGAAAAGCTAGAGGAGCCACTCTGGGGAGTGCTATGCATCCTGCTCTCACACAGACTGCAGATGAAGTCTCTCCTGGCCAGGATCCCAAGAGATTACTACTATCCAAAAAGCTAGTGAATGCTCCAATAACTGAACTGCAGAACTGCAAAGATTTTCTTTAGTATTTGAAATGCTTTAAAACCCAAAGAGCTCCTTACAGCGTGAGAAAAATGACATTACCATAACAGGACATTTTTCCAAGGAAAGAAAGACGCTCTCTTCTGAGCACGGGGTTAATTTCAGAGCACTTTTGCTGTCTGTGATCCCCAAGCACTCTGCAGGGCTGGCCACACCAGATTTGTTTTTCTTTTATGGTCTCTGATGCTCTAGAGAGCAAGGGAGCTAAATGCTGCTTTTGGGAGCATGTGGACAACTACTGCAGCCCTTTGGCCTCCTGCTGCTCTTTCAGCTAATGAGTGACACTAAGTGGTGACGCGGCTGCCAGCAGCATCAATCTTCATAGTGCCAAATATGCCAACGTCCCAGCGTAGGGCCTCATGGAGAACTTCTCCCTTCATTTATTATACTCTGTTCAAGGTTTCTAAAAGCCTTAGTTTCTAGCTTCATGAAGGCAAAGAAGCAACCCATATACTCTAGAAGTAAACAAAGCTCTACTTAGAATGACTCACAAAATAGCTTTTTTTTTTTTTTTTTCAATTACTTTGTAGCCTTTTTCTTTTATAGCCTAGTTCCATATCTGTAGTTAAGTGATTAAGATACACTGCAGTTAGACTTTGACCTGCAGTGGTCAGGAATCATTGGATATTGATTGAAATCTGAGGCCTGGGACCTGGCTGTTGGATTAGACCTTGAGTAAAAAAAAAGAAAGAATTGGGCCAAGAGTTTTGCTAGTCAGGCTCCCAAATTGAGCTCAGCTTCAAGATCAGTCTCTATACTGAAAGGATATAAACACCAGTGCATGCACGGGTTAAAGTAGCTGTGTTCTTAGAAGCAAAAATCACCCGTTTGTTCATTGTATTTCATGAAAATAAGATATTCACTTTTGTTTTTTCTTTTTAACTGTTAGCTCTTCACAACAGAGATCATCTCTTTAATCTGCATACAGCCTACAGCAACAGGACCTTGCTCGTGAATATTAACCTTAATGTGCTGTGTAGAAACTGTTTTTTACTTCTAATGATGCACTGGAGCTTTGAATCTAGAGGGAAAAAAGGCTGTTTAGAGGAGATTATAGATAGCCAGGGTTCTTAAGACAGGAAGATAGGTTAAGCTGTTCTGAACTACCGATCAGCAGGACTGTGTCATAGTCACTACATGCTTTAGCCTGTAGTGCAAGAAATCCCATCTATTTCCACAGAACCAAGTACGTAGCAAGTTACTACCTACTATAATTGGAAGCTACTACTCTTTCGGGTAGATGTTGGATTTATACGTAGATAACTTGCACGTCAGTGCAGCTGAGTAGTCTTTCTTGCTCCTTGTCTGGATTCAATGGTTTTCATTATCAGGGCCCTGTCATGAGGTTTTAGAACCTTGTTCCCCCAAAGTCAGCATCTCATTCATACAGAAAATGTCTTTTGGGGCAAACATTATCTGGATATCTATTTTAGGCAAATATATATTGACATTGCGTTAATCCCATATTTTCAAGTTGCTTTTATGTGACAGCATTTTGATCACGATCTTAGATGTGGTGCTAGTGAACTGTTCAGAGGAAATCAGGAGGAATGCAGACACGACTGCATTACTCCTTCTTAAAGTTATCAACATTTTAACATCCAAAACACAATTCACATAGCCTTTTTGCAGTGCTCATCTAGTTTTGTGTTTGGGCTACCTACACAGAGGACATACCTTTACCTAGGAACACAAACAGAAAGTTAAAAATGAAAAGAAATAGTGTCCTATTTCTCTTCTCTTTACTTCCCATATAGTCAAAACAGTATAGTCTCTTGTGACCACACATGACCCCCATGTATTCATGCTGTTGACCTTCAGCTAGTTTCTCTTTCAGAATTCATCAAGCATTTCCATAAAATCCTGCTCTATCTTCAGTTTTGTACTGAGGAATGCTAGTGCCAAGCCAGCATATATAAAAGCCTAACTGACCGTATCAGCAGCAGCCTAAATTATCTTCATGATCTAATATGCACTAGTTGGTGCACTGTCATCCTCTGTAAACCAGACTTCTCATGGCTGCTTGCTCGCTCATGCATATTATTTCAAATTTACTTTGGCTGAAAACTTTTGCCTGAGATACACTGCAAATTCCAGCTGAGCAGCTTACTTCTCCGCTGACCTGCTTTTTCTGGGATGATAGTGTATCTAGAGGCTGATATCAAAGGACAAAACAGTGAAGAGAAATAAAAATATTGACATTCATAGCCATTTTTTTCCCTCCAATATCTCAAACTAGCCAGAAAATACTCTTGTACAGATATTTATAAATTTGGCTATGACACTGGGAAAACTTTTTATATCTATATTCGATCATGTATGCATTCAAATACTTAAAGTTATTACTGTTCAGTTTGAATAAATACTATTGGCAATAGATCCTCCTCATCCTTCAATTTCATATTTTCATATTTTAAAAATGTTTACCTTGACTGATCACTAAATTCAACTCTCAGTCTGCATAAGGCACCAGAACAAGTCTGCAGAGCCTCCTGCAATTAGCACCCTCCCGGTGCTCAGTAATCATTTCCTCCCGCGGGATGCCACGCTGCTCTCATCACTAGGGAGCTCTCGCAGGGGAAATGGAGAGGCACGACAGGGAGATTACTCAGATGCCACATCCATCCTGCGTCAGCCATTCATCCCCTCCTAGTCATTTTGCATTTGGCTCTAGCCAACAAACCATTTGCCAGCAACCAATACCACCAGCACAGCTGCTATTGCTCCGGGCCACCAATGGCAAATTACAATGGATTATCACTAAACTTTTTATTTACTTATTTATTTATTTACAGGGAAGAAAAGTTCTTTAACCAGTCTGGCTCAGAAAATATTTGAGCTAAACTTCTTATGAAGAACTGGGGAAGATGAGCATTTGGATGTGTTAGGGGGTACTTTGTGCACAGTATTTTTGTTACTTTTTGTTTCACCTTTGTTTCCTCTTCTACAATTTGCCTGAGAAGTCAGCCAGAATTGCCCCTTTCTTCACCAAAAGCCACTTTTTATACCTGAAGTATTCCTTTGCTGTCATTACTAATATTTTCTTCCAGTCACAGAAAACTCTTGACTTCTTTTCTGGGTTCCAACCCTCTGATGCGTGGGGTGACCCTACGGGTGACTTAAAAAAAAAATGTCTATAGACCAAGCTAAGTTCTTCAATCCATTTTGTTAAAATAATGGCTTGGGTTTCCTAATTTCATGAACTAATCATAATAAAGATCTCTATATATGATTACCTGCAGGAAATTCAATATGCCCAGTCTCAAGTGTGCTAAGCCTCTCTGCACTATTATCCCTGAAATCACTGCCAGCTACCTGTGAAAACTGTAAAACACTTTGTACAACAGATCCGTCAGGAGCCACTCCACTCGGTGTAGTGGGAGCAGATGGGAAAAGAGCCCTCTCGTAATTTTAGCACTTTCTCTAAGATGTAGGTGTCTCCAAGAACTGTGCATAGCCAGGTTGCTCAGAACGAAAGGAGGAAATTCTGCTAGTACAACTTTATCCTGGATTATGTAACCTAGTGATGGCACACGGCTTCCTGCTTTATATTAAATAGTTGTCAGTCATAGCCAAATTTCAGGACTGCATGCTCGATAAATCATGAGCAACGTTACATTGCATTGGATAAGCACGTGTTTATTTCGAAGTTGCCAACATTATGCAATGCTATAGAATGCTCAGAAAAACAGTGGCGTGGGGCAGAAAAGCCCAGAATGGCCATGCCCACTCCCACCTCAAGTTCCAAGCCTCCGACCTCAGGCTGCGGCAGAGAGCTCAGCAAAACCCACTGTCCGGAGCATTGCTGCTCACCTTTTGAGCAAGGCTTGAGAAGGGAGTTTGATTTAAATATCCTGTTTATCAAAGCAGTGCCATCGTATATTGCTATTTGACTCCTTTCAATATTTTAAAAAATCAAGAGCCTGTGAGGAAGAACTTCTGTGCTGTGAGGGTGCCCGAGCCCTGGCCCAGGCTGCCCAGAGAGGCTGTGGAGGCTCCTGCTCTGGAGATCTCCAAACCCGCCTGGATGCCGCCCTGTGCCCCTGCTCTGGGTGTCCCTGCTGGAGCAGGGGATGGACTGGGTGATCTCCAGAGGTCCCTGCCAGCCTCAGCCATTGTGATTCTGTGAATGAACCTTTCCAAGCAGCAGGAACGTGTAAGGGAGCCTTTTCAGCAGAGGGGAGAGTGTCATCTTTCATTCTTTTTTTTTACAGCAGTTGTACAGGAGGAAAAAAAAGCCCATGTTTTACCACAATTACCTAATATGCACTTACCAGTCCAGTGACCAATGCATGGGTTACAAAAGAGGTTTTCATTTATTCTACCTTTCTTTGCTTGGGCGCTGATTGGAGGTATGTTGGAAACTTTATGTTTAACAGATGTAACAAGCACCTTCCTCCTTTGGGGCGGCCAAGCAGCGCATCCCCTTGTTGCTTCTCAACTCCTTCCCTTGTGGCTGCCGCCCCAGCACGGAGGGCCAGCGCAGTCCACACCGGGAAGCAAGGCCTCGATCAAGGTCTGAGAAGGGAGCCTGATAAAGCACCTCACTTACCAGAGCAGTACGTGGACACAGTGCCATAGTGCATTGCTATTTGACTTCCCTTAATGCTTACAAACCTCGAGAGCAGGAGGAACACACACTTGCGAGCTGCGGGAATGGGTAAGACAGGCTGTTTGAGAGCGGGACGGCCTCCTCAGGCTCCAGGGCCCCGCTCTCCGCCCGGCCCCGTGGCGGCGGCACCTGCAGCCTCCCCGCCCGCCGCTGCCCTCCCGGCACCGGCAC
>JAWLRI010000217.1:2518862-2520902 GCA_034781795.1 Crypturellus tataupa | reverse complement strand
GTACTGGGGGGCCCAGAACTGGACACAGTGCTCCAGATGAGGCCTCACCAGGGCTGAGTAGAGGGGCAGGATCACCTTCCTCAACCTGCTGGAGACGCTCCTCTTAATGCACCCCAGGATCCCACGAGGGCACCCTGCTGCCTCATGGTCAACTTGTCATCCAAATAAATAGGTGCTCCCACTGCAGTCAAGGGATAGGACAAGTACCTGCATTATCAGGAAACAAATAGTTGGATAAAATAAGTGCCAGAGCAGTTGTATTTTTAAGGCCTCTTTAGTCTAAGAAGACCCATTAGAGCTTCTACTCTCTTTGGACCAGACGTGGCAGTGTCCCATGTGAGCAGCATCACTACCCAACACTTCGTTTGAGGAAAAGTGAAGAATGACTTCTCCACTTGAGAATCTCCACTTGAGCAGGGGGGAATTTTAGGTATGCAGAATGTAATTACCCAAACTGGAATTTTGCCAAGTCACTGTGATTACTTTAACACCCATATTCTTGTAAAGTTTGCTGTGGATTTTTTGGAATGAAGAAAAGTGGACCTTGACTTTCCATTTCACCCACAAGAAATAAATGTGAAATACCAAGAGAGGCAGCTTTATTATTTGATTTGTATCCCACCAGCGTTGATGTGGAATTGGCTTTATAAACAATTTGAATAACACAATACTCTTTGAACAGAATTTCATTTTTAAGAATTTTTTGCGCTTTTTAAAAAATATTTATGACAGCAGGGTTATTGTAAGCATTGTACTGTAGAGACATCATTTTGGTGGAAAGTTAGTGTTTTCACAGTCACTACGCCCCAATATTAATATGAACTATAGCTGTAGTAACATATGCATGGTCTGTGGTTATAAATAGCAGTATGTGTAATATTAGCTATGTTTTTGAATCGCCTTATTCTGATTGACTCAGTAATAGTCCCCACATCTCAGCATCAGTAGTACTTTCTTTTCTGTGCATTTCTTATTGATAAATTGATGAAAAAGGGCATAATTTAGAGTTTCCCCACCGCTGGCATCAGTCAAAATGAGTCCCTTCAGACTAATGCTGTCGGAGCAGAGGACCGATGAATGCTGTTGAAATGGAAGTTTCTCCTCCCAGAGCAATTGACTTGCACTTTACTAGGTGGACTGACTTTACTAGGTGACTGACATTTGAAATCCCACAGTAAAGTTTCCTGGAACCAAAACTCTGACCCAACAAGCAACATCTGAGCTCGAATGGGGTACTGACGATCAGAGGCTCCTCTAACAGATACATATATTAATTCTATTCGCTCTTCTCCATGGTCTTTTTTCAAAAGAGACATCTGTAGAAATGCTCTGCAGCATTTTTTAGAATTTAGAATAAAAAGCAGACTATAGCTTTTTCTCCTTAATATTCCAATGAGATTTGATAGCTTAACCAGAGATGTAGTACAAAAGCATTTATGGTTCATGTTATATTAATACAGTGGCCTGATTATCAAAAACCATTTCTCTTGGTTATCTTGCACAGGATGCACGAAGCTGCTATAAGTCAGACTGCCTGACCGTACACAGTATGTTCCCTGTTTACGATAACAGCATTTCTAATGTAAAAGGGCATTTGTAAAATTATTTTCCTTTAAAAATAGGATTTATTATAAATACAGGCAGTCAGAACTGCTTTTCAGCGTGCAGGGGGAAAACATAAAGAAACTAAACACGCCAAATGTCAGCAACCTTTCCTGACTCTGTTTTCTAATGGACAGTTTTACTCATGGTCAGATGTAGGGGTCTGAATTTTGAAACAGATGCGCTGTTTACTTCACCCTTGGCAGAGACACAATAAGCTGCCTGCTTTTCTTCTCTGTTTTGTTTTGATTTGTTTTCTCTTTTAGTGATGTGCCTCATGGCTCCTTTTTTATTGTAATGATACTGTATTATATACCACAGCATTTCCCTGTGGAGTAAAGTCATTGTTTCAAAGTTCTTTGTGGAGATGCATGCATTTAGGATTTTTTCCCAGCAATGATTGCATTTGTTGTAACCCCTAATGTTAATGCTATTGTG